>WOVY01000175.1:0-204519 GCA_013436015.1 Rhipicephalus annulatus | reverse complement strand
TCTACGCGTTGTTCATGATGACGTAACTGTGCCGCCACGCTGCAGTATAATGGTGCTCGTAGAAAATGATGCATTGTACAACCGCGAAGGCATAGCGGATACAAATGTAGGACTGTTTTTGAACAAAGGTGTCTGCGTAGCTAGGGGTCTTGTTCACTTGACGAATGGCCGTGCAGATGTCCTACTCACAAATTTCTCCAATGAGCTTCAACACATCGCTCAAGGCACGGCTATCGCCTATTTACACGACTTCTGTATGGCGATTGAACTATGCAGCTTAACGACATCAACCACTCGGCCAGTGGCCTGCAACATCGACACATCCGTGACCGTAAATCAGAGCCTTCCGGACAGTCAGAAGAAACAGATTTACGCCTTGGTAAAAGAATTCTCTGATTGCTTTTCAAGTACCTCGAAGGTCCAGCGCACGTCTATCACGAAACACAGAATTATAACGCAAGACGACACGAGGCCTATATGCCAGCATCCATATCGGGTGTCACAGAAAGAACGGGAAATTATCAAGAAGCAAGTGGAGGAGATGCTTTCTGATGATGTCATCCAGCCTTCGAATAGTCCTTGGGCGTCTCCCGTAGTGCTCGTTAAGAAGAAAGACAACACACTTAGATTCTGCGTGGACTACAGAAAACTGAACAGTGTAACTAAACGAGATGTCTACCCCTTGCCACGTATCGACGATACACTAGATCGGTTGCGATCCGCAAAGTTTTTCTCCTCCTTAGATCTGAAAAGCGGATATTGGCAAATAGAGGTCGATGAGCGGGACCGTGAAAAAACGGCATTCGTAACACCAGATGGCCTCTACGAATTCAAAGCGCTTCCATTCGGCCTCTGTTCCGCACCAGCGACGTTCCAGCGAATGATGGACACTGTCCTCGCCGGATTGAAATGGCAGTCATGCCTAGTGTATTTGGATGACGTAGTGGTATTCTCTGCAACGTTCGACAAACATCTAGAGCGATTACGCACAGTATTGGAAGCCATCCGGTCAGCGAAATTGACAATCAAACCCGAAAAGTGCCACTTCGGCTTCGACGAGCTGCGATTCCTTGGACATGTCATTAGTTCCGATGGTGTTCGTCCCGATCCCGAAAAGACAGCCGCTGTTCAGAGGTTCCCTACACCCAGAGACAAAAAGTCAGTGCGTCGATTTTTGGGTTTATGTGCCTATTATAGACGATTTGTGGAAAACTTCTCAAAGATTGCGGAACCTCTTACAAAACTGACAAAAGACGACGTGCCCTTCACGTGGGAAAGCGAACAACAGAAAGCTTTTGACGAATTAAGGAAACGACTACAGGGTTCACCAATACTTGCCCATTTTGATGAGACAGCCGACACTGAAGTCCATACCGATGCCAGCAATGTCGGCCTCGGCGCCATCCTTGTCCAGTGGCAAAATGGTCAAGAGAAAGTGTTAGCTTATGCCAGCCGCAAACTATCAAAAGCTGAGGCAAACTACTCTGCAACTGAAAAAGAGTGCCTCGCAGTCATCTGGGCCATAAACAAGTTTCGACCCTACCTTTATGGTAGACCGTTCAGAGCTGTCAGTGACCACCATGCTTTATGCTGGCTGGCAAATCTCAAGGACCCGTCAGGTCGACTAGCAAGATGGAGCCTTAGGCTGCAGGAGTATGATATTACGGTCGTGTACAAATCTGGAAGGAAACACAGCGATGCCGACTGCCTGTCACGCTCTCCCGTAGATCCAAGTGTACCTGAAGAGGAAGACTTCCCGTTTCTAGGCGTTGTCGACACATCCAAAATCGCTCAACTACAACGAGATGACCCGGATTTGCAGGCACTTATACAACACCTGCAAGGTCTCGACGTTGAAGTCCCTCGCATATTCTCCAGAGGGCTCTCCGCGTTCTGCCTTCGAGGAAGTGTCCTTTACAGGAGGAACTTCGAACCTAATGGTGAATCGTTTTTACTAGTCGTGCCCACAGCCATGCGAGAGGAAATTCTGCACGCATGCCACGACGAGCCAACATCTGGACACATGGGTGTGAGCCGAACTTTTGCCAGGATTCGCCTGAAATACTATTGGCCTAAGTTGCTCGCATCAGTGCAGCACTACGTGAAAACTTGTCGTCAATGTCAACGGCGCAAAACTCCACCCGTAAAACCAGCCGGCCTTCTCCAGCCAATAGACCCTCCAGATGCCCCATTCCAACAAGTCGGCATGGACTTCATTGGACCTTTGCCGACATCGTGTGCAGGCAAGAAATGGATAGTCGTAGCCACAGACTATCTCACCCGTTATGCTGAAACTGACTCTCTATACAGTGCGACAGCTGCCGAAGTCGCCAAGTTCTTTGTGAACAACATAGTGCTCAGACATGGTGCGCCCATCGTCGTTATTACGGATCGGGGCACCGCATTTACTGCAGACCTAATGCAATGTCTGATGCGCATGACAAATACCGATCACAGAACAACGGCGTATCACCCTCAGTCAAATGGCTTAACCGAACGCCTCAACAGAACTCTGACCGACATGCTATCAATGTATGTTGATGTTGAACATAAACAGGGGGATGAAATATTACCCTACGTAACATTCGCATATAATACAGCCGTTCAAGAAACAACCCACGTTGCCCCTTTCGAACTAGTATTCGGCCGAAGAGTGACCACCCCGCTGGATGCCATGTTACCACTACAGGACGAAAGCAGCTATCCACCTGACTTAGATGACTTCTTTCAAAGAGCCGAAGAAGCACGGCAAATGGCAAGATACCGAATACGCCACCAACAGCACGTCGATTCTAGTCGCTACAACAAGCGACGCAGTGACACACTTTATCATCCCGGTGACAAAGTGTGGATATGGATACCAGTGCGCCGCCGCGGACTCTCTGAAAAGCTTCTTTGCCGATACTTCGGCCCTTATGAAGTACTCAACCGTATCAGCAACGTCACTTATGAAGTTAGATCCGCTGGACACGTGAGTTCAAGACGCCGAAATCCCACGGAAGTGGTCCACGTAGTCCGCATGAAGCCCTATCATGACAGATCGTCGAAAAACGAGTGAGAGTACGCGCGTATCTTTTCACTGTCTTAAGCATCGGGACGATGCGTCTGAGGAGAGGGGCAATGCTGCGACAGGTTCGCCACATTCAAGTAGCCCGCCACAATCATCGTGGCACCAGCACCAGCAAGACCCGGCTCGGCTGGCATGCGCCACGCGTTCGTTCGTTCCAACAACGAGGAAGAGGAAGATAGTCGGATCTGTGCCACTCGGCTACTCGAACTTGACGACCATAGTTTTTAGAATTGTGGGCACAAGTTCGCCCTAATAAAGACGCTTGTTTTTTTAACCTGTCGGCGTCAGCATCGGTACAATATATATATATATATATATATATATATATATATATATATATATTGTCATGACCAAGAAAGACGCTGGCGCTTCGGCGCGCGGGTAGCTAGAGCAAAAAGAGAAGAACGAAGTCAGAATAAGAGCAGCTGGCCCAGGATTGGGTGTTGTGTCTTGTTCTCTGTCTCGCTCAATACAATGGCACAGTTCGACAAGTGAATCATCTGTGAGAAGCCACTGGTACGTGTCTTCGAGGTTCGTCGTCATAATGGGCTTCTCCGTCGAGGAACGCGATTCACGCTTTCTTGGCAATGGGGTCCCACCCGCCGCTTTAGCTACCCTCCAGACCACCTGAACCTACCCTTCAGACCACCTTCAGACCCCAAGCATCCCCTGGGGCAGTAGGCCATGACCTCATTGACACCCTGCCACTGTTTCACGGCAGGGATCCGCACTGGATCCTGTACTTTGGGAATACCGCTCACGCTTCCCATGGCCTACATTCCCGTTGACGCACTCTTTCAACAAACGAATTGCCACGGAACGCCGTCCAGGCTTCCCTGCTCGTCGACCTCACCGGGGTGAGTGCTCCAATCGCTTCGTACTCAAAGACCACGATCATTGACTCTTCGGGCTTAACGCCCGGCAGCACCACGGACCTGCAGCGTACCAACGCGCTACTAAGCGTCGAGAAAAACGAACTGACAGCGTTGATCGCCGAGCGAGCTCCCACAAGGCTAACAGCATTGTGTGACCTTAACGCAGTGTTGGATGTAGCTGCCTCATACGATCTTAAGGCAAGCACACCGGCGCAACGCTGGCAGGTTCGGTATTTTCTCATCGAGCTCTCACACCAGCTCGACTGCTTCGCGTCGGTGATCTCTGCGTTGCCACCTGCCACCTCACAGTCACTAGTCGTCTACGAACTACCGGAATTCCACGGGGTCCGGAACGACGCGAACAGCTGGTTGTAAACCGTCAACGCGCATGCAATGCACGCGGCCTGGACAGAGAATCAGAAATGGTATGTGGCCTTAGAGTGTCTTCGGGAAGGTATGGCACCGGTATGAAGGCTGGAAGCACCAGTCATGAGAGGAGTGGAGCTGCAAGCTCATAGCTGCTTTTGGCCGTAATCCTTACCGCCTTTCCACCACCACCCCGTCCAACTTGGCCGGTATCGAGGAGCAAGCTCCAGAGGCTCTTCACCTCGAGGCTGCAGCTGTGCGCTGCTGCTTACCACACGAGAAGTTAGACACTTTGTCGATACCCAAAACAAGTTCACTGCTGCCAGAGGCCACTCTTGAAGTCGTACCTCTCGAAGGGCGTTCCTCCAACAAATCAGCCGCAGAGAATCATTTCGACTGTGCTGCATAGCCCTTCACCGAAGCACCCCCATTCGCACACCGAGAAGAAGCGAAGCAACAGCTCGAATGTTTCACGCAGCCCTCCAGCCGCGCGGCAGAAAGCTTTACCGCGTGTCCTACGAATGACGTCAGAAGCAGGTGTGACACGCCACTGCTGCTGTCAGTACCCGACCCGGTACGCGACGCCATCATGTCAGTGAAAGAGGCTTGTAGCGCTTCAATGCGCCGCTCGTCAAGGAAGAAGAAGTTGGCATTTGTGCCGCGCGGCGGGTGCAGCGCGATATAAAAAATCAGTTCGAAAACTGAACGCTGCCAGGGCAGGATCTTCCCCGTGTTAGCTCCGACAGTTAATGGTGACCCGATAAAGAACACACAGCCCCGATCATCCCGCATGGATACCGCCGGCTCTGCCACCAATCCTACCGGTCCTGACGCCGAAGAAGACGCCAGACCTAGCGGTGCTGCAGTCGCTGCGATTCAACATGTGAACCTGCCACCATTTTGGCCCAACTGCCCCAGCACATGGTTTCAGCAGGTCGAGGCGCACTTCCGTCTACGGCAAATCACCAGCCAACAGACCAGGCACTGGAATCTGGTATCCTACTTACCTCTGAACGTAGCCGACCACTTCGCTGACATTTTAGCGTCGCCGCACCCGAGCCATCCCTACGACACGTTGAAGGCAGCTATCATTTCCCGCAAGTCTGAGTCCGCACACAGCAGACTCCAACAGCTCATCACGGCTACAGAGCTCGGTGACCGTCGCCCATCACAGCTCCTGCGACGCAGGCGCCAGCTCCTTGGCGGCCCCTCCGCCCCTCAAGAGGAGAAGCTGTTACGTGAGTTGTTCCTCCAGCGCTTACCTCAGAGCATGGTCCCGGTCCTCGTATCTGCAGGAGATGTCCCAGTAGACACACTCGCTGAAATGGCTGACCGAGTGGCGGACTACTCGCGGGCACATAGCCTCAACGCCTTTACTACACCGCCAACGGCCACCGCTGCAGACCCGGCACTCGCGAGCATCGAGAACCGTTTGGACGCTCTTGTCAGGCGCCTCGATGACTTTGTACCTGCGCATCGTCGACCGTCATCCAGGTTCCAGATACACAGTCCCTCCTCGACGCCCCCATGTTCTCCGGAACTTCGGCCACCCGACGCGCCGCGGGACGTTTTATCCTCAACCATGTGCTGGTACTACCGCCGATTCGGTGCCTCTGCTCGCAAGGCCACTCGCCCGTGCTCCTGGTCAGGAAATGCGACGACCGGCCACTGACCGCGGCAAGTGGTACTGGTCGAAAGTCATGCCGCCTTTTCTATGTTTTTGATAAGATCACTGGCGCTTGCTTCCTAGTCGACACAGGAGCCCAGGTTAGCGTCATCCCGTCCTCGTGTGCAGATCGCCGTCGCGACGAACAGACCTGCCCACTCCAAGCGACCAACAATTCCGCAATTCGCACATACGGCCAACGCTCTCTTACACTTGACCTTGGACTACGCCGTACGTTCCGCTGGATTTTCATCCTCGCTGAGGTCTCGCAAGCTGTTCTTGGAGCTCACTTCCTCAGTTTTTTCAACCTTGCTGTGGACATGCATGCTCATCGCCTCGTTGATCTCAACACCCGCCTCTCCATCAACGGTGTACTCTGTACTTCCTAGCCAACGGGACTGCGAGCTCTCACACCTGCTTCGCCGTATGCAAAAATACTCGACGACTTTCCCAGCATCACGAAGCCGCACAACAGAGAGTCACCGGTGAAGCATTCCATCACTCACCACATTGTGACTACTGGACCTCCCGTTTTTACAAGACCCTGTCGACTATCTGGAGAACTCCTCGCCATCGCCCGCCGTGAGTTTGAGCACATGCTTGAACTCGGCATTGTGCGGCCTTCCTCCAGCAACTGGGTGTCACCACTCCACATGGTGCCGAAGAAAGATTCTGGCGACTGGAGACCATGTGGGGATTACCGCGCTCTCAATGCCCACACTTTACCAGACCGCTATCCACTTCCTCACATACAGGATTTCACATCAAATTTGGCTGGGTGCACAATCTTCTCTAAGAGTGACTTAGTGAAGGCTTACCATCAGATTCCTGTAGAAACCGCCGACATTCCGAAGACGGCCATCACCACCCCATTCGGTCTGTTTGAATATGTGAGGATGCCTTTTGGATTGCGCAACTCTGCACAAACCTTTTAGCGCACTATCAACGAGGTCACGCGAGGTCTCGATTTCGTATTTGCCTACTTTGATGACCTCCTTGTAGCAAGCTCATCCGGCCCTGAGCATGAAGCCCACCAGCGCAACCTGTTCCACCGCCTGGATGATTACGGCCTCGTAATTAATCCCAATAAGTGCCTCTTCGGCGTCGCTACAATAGAGTTCCTAGGTCACCTTGTCACTCCAAAGCGTATCCAACCACTCGCCAGCAAAGTGAAGGCTATTCAAGACTTTCCACCCCCGACTTCACTGAAGAGACTCCGAGAATTTCTGGGCCTACTAAACTTCTATCGCCGCTTTCTTCCAAAGTGCGCCACATTTCTAGAGCTCTTGACCGACCTATTGGCTAAAAAGAAAGACTCGGCTGCGCCACTGGAGTGGCCCAAAGACGCTGGTACTGCCTTCGGCACTACCAAGAAGGCTCTGGCAGACGCTCATACATCCCGTCCCTGATGCCCCAATTCGTCTCACCACCGATGCATCAAGCGTGGCACTTGGCGCCGTTCTCGAGCAGCACGTACCCGGTTGGCAGCCCCTTGGGTTTTTCTCGCAAAAACTGAAGCCACCTAAGGCAAAATACAGTACATTTGCCCGAGAACTCCTTGCGGTATACCTCGCCAACAAACATTTTCGTCATTTATTGGAGGGCCGGTGTCACAGAACGAGCGCTAAAAAAGAGCGCGCCGCCAAATCCTTGCGACAACGGGCGGCAGAAACGCCGCGAGGTAAAAAGAAAAAAAAAGAAAGCAAACATCCAAGGCTCCCGGGCGCGCGCTCTCCCCGCAGAAGCACGGCTTCGCAGATGAACCTCCTCACCCCACAGCGGCGGCCGGGCAAGCGCTAGAAATTTCCAGAACGAACGGGGCGGGGTCAGACCGAGTGAATCACCCTCAGGAGAGGGCAGTCGAACCGTCTCGTGCCTCTCCCCAGCCTTCGCTGCGCGTCGCGCCGACGAAATGAGGAGAACATTCTGGAAAGTGGCGCGGAACGTATTTAATCGAGCAGCCGAGACGAGAAAGCAGGAGAAGACGGAAAGTTAGCGCCGGAGCGCGTAGGGATTCCGCCGTGGAGTCGGCGAAGGTTCTGCCCGTAGTGACAGAACAGGAGGAGACGGAAAGTTAACGCCGGAGCGCGTAGGAATTCCGCCGTGGAGTCGGCGAAGGTTCTGCCCGTAGTGACAGAACAGGAGGAGACGGATGTGAGCGCCAGAGCGCGTAGGAATTCCGCCGTGTAGTCGGCGAAGTTTTTGGTCCGTAGGGACAGCTCGAGCTACAGGCAAGAGCGTGGGTTTACCGCTATCGAGCGAAGACGCGGGCAACAGCTGCGTGTGTGAAGCCGACGGATTTCCGGCGAAGAAGTTTGAAGCTTGGAGAGTGGCCTATTGAAGACGGGAGTATTCCTGGAAGAGAAACTCCGGCGAGGTTTCCTGGAAGAGAAACTTCAGAGGGCTGCGGAACGACAACAACGCTGGACTTTGAGTGAGTGATTCTCGGAAGAGTATCATCTAGACTCTGGTTCCAAGGACTTTGGACTGAATAGGGATTCTATCTCTTTAGTTCTTAAGTGTCTTGGTTGTTCAATGCATGCGACTGCATTGTAGTGCGTATTGTTGTCTGTGTCCGTTGTTTTGAGTGTGGCTGATTGTGTAGTGTAGTACGTTGATTGATTGGTTTGATTGGTGTCATATTGTATGCAACTATTGTGGAGTGTGCATTCTTATGTATTGTTTTCGATCTGCCATTATTGAGAATGTAATTTGTTTGTTTATCAACTCTCGGCTCTGACTTGTTCTTTGGGCCACGACCGGCGTCCGCTGGCGTACCAAAAAGGACCACTTCAAAATTGTCCACGCTTTCGTGGTGCGGTTCGGGGGGCCGATACTTCGGCTCTTGGAATTAGCCCGGCGATTGCCTCCCTAATAAACGGGACAGGTGTGACAATTAATCTGGCGTCCGCGAAACAGGACCTTTTGGTGCACAGTGTGTCCAAAGTAGTAAGAAAGAGCCTCTAGTTGGTGATACTGCTATCGGAACGATTTTGTGTGTTGTTCAGTGTTCTCGTTAACGAGTGCAGGGGAGTGTTCCGATAGACCGATTTAGGCAGATACTTTTTGCACGCGGCAAGGTTTATTTGCGAGTTGCGAGACACAATGGATCTCGAAAAGTTAGTTGCGCTTGGTGAGAAGATGGGTCTTTCCGGCGCCGAACTACGGAAATGGGTAAGCCAGATGGAGAAAGAGGCGGTGGAGAGAGAAAGGTTGGCAGCTGAGAGAGCCAAGGAAGAAAAAACAGCTGAGTTGGATCGAGAGAGGTTGGCGGTCGAAAGAGCCAAAGCGGAAAAAGAAGCTGAGTTGGAGAGAGAGAGGTTGGCAGCTGAGAGGGCCAAGGAAGAAAAAGCAGCTGAGTTGGAACGAGAGAGGTTGGCGGTCGAAAGAGCCAAAGCGGAAAAAGAAGCTGAGTTGGAGAGAGAGAAGTTGGCAGCCGAAAGGGCGAGAGAAGAAAGAGAAGCGAGGGAGCGGCAGCTGAAGGAAGAAAGAGAAGCAGAGATGGCTGAAAGGGAGCGGCAGCGGCAGCACGAGATGGAACTCGAGCGGCTCCGTTTGCAACAGCGAAGTGAGACTCCCGTCCAAGCTAGAGTTGAAAGCAGCGAACGGGAAGATCACGGCTTCCGCTTGAACCCAAGCAAGCTGCTCGTAGCGTTTGATGAAAGGAAGGACGACCTAGACGCGTACCTCCACAGATTTGAGACGATTGCGAGGAGCCAGAATTGGCCGGAACAGCAATGGGCAACTGCTTTGAGTACTTGCTTGAGTGGTGAAGCGCTCAGTGTGTACGGTAGGCTGACGCCGACCGATGCAGCCAACTATGCAAAGGTGAAAGCTGCTTTGTTGAAGCGATTTAGATTTACCGTGGAAGGTTTCCGGGACAGATTTCGGACAGGAAGGCCAGCTGATGGTGAGACGGCTACGCAGTATGCCGCCCGACTTTGCCATATTTCGACAGATGGATTGAACTTTCAGGGACAGCACAGGAGTACGATGAGCTTAGAGAGCTGCTAATTAGAGAACATTCTTACTTAATTAGATAGCTGCTAATTAGAGAACATTCTTACTTAATTAGAGAATTTCTTACTAGTTGCCACCCAAGCCTGTCGCTGTATTTGAAAGGAAGAAGGCTGAGTCATTTGAAGGAATGCTTGAATTGGCCGATCAATTCTTAGAAGCGCAAGGTGGAACTAATTTGGCCAAGGTCAGAAGGATTGTCCCGATGATTCGAAGAAATTGGTTCCGGAAGAAAAGAAGCGTGCACCAGAGGGCATTCAGCGATGTTTTTCTGTGTAACCGAGTGGGTCATCGCGCGAAAAACTGTCGAACGATCTTTACGAGCCCTACGGTAGTGAAATGTTTAAGTGTGGTCAGACTGGGCACAAAGCAGATGCTTGTCGGAACGGAGTGAGTCAAACTCACCAGGTATCCTGTGTGCAAGCGGCACCAAAATCTGATAATAATGCTGTCAGCGATGGATTCGTAGAGTTGAAAAACGGGGAGAAAATTCCTATTGTGGGTGCTGTAATGTCAAAACAGCCAACCGGTGTTACGAAAGGAGGTGCCAGCGCTGCCTGGAAAAAGTTGCGGACAAAAGGATTACGGTGTTAAGAGATACCGGCAGTTCCACTGTTATCGTGCGGAGAGATTTGGTACGGGAAGGGAGTTAACAGGCAAAACGAAACCAGTTTGCTTAATTGACCGTACAGTTCGGATGCTTCCCGAAGCAGAAATTGAGGTTGAAACCCCGTACTTCAGCGGGAAGGTTACTGCTTTATGCATGACGACCCCCCTGTATGACCTTGTCATCGGAAACATCGACGGGGCGCGAGGGCCGAATGATCCAGAATGTTTGGGAGAAGACCCGAAGATAGAGCCCCTCGCCAACACAGCGGCCGCGAGATACAGTGGAGGAGCATCCCGTGACGGATCTCACTAGAACCCAAGGTGAAGCTGCGGCGCAAGAGACAGCGAAGGAGAAGACGATCGTGTCGAATAAGTTCACAGGCCGAGCAACTGGACGTATGTCGGCACGACCTCAACCGACTGACAGTGTAAAGGAGACAGAGTTGGCCAGCCGGGCAAGATGTAGAGGCAGGATCAAGCGGGTAAATAAACAGACAAGACCCGTCGAATGTAATGACGCATTAACGGTGTCGGAAGAGACAACGATGGCTGAGACGACGCCTCAGATATCGTCGTTGGAAAGGGCTCGCCGAAAAGGAACAAGGAAACACACGAAGAGATCGAGCGAGCACCGCAAGAAAGGGCGCAAGCGCCGCGCAAGGTACACAGGATAGGTGCTGAGGTGGAATCAGAATGTGTCTGGCAGGGCTGAGTGACATATGTTGTGTTAATGTTCTTGTTATCCTGTGTCTCAAGTGTATGTCGAGCGAGTCAGTGTTCTGTGCGATGATGTGATGTATAGTGTTGTATAATTGTTGTATACACAGAACTTTGTACGTTTGTATTGTTTGGAATGTGTGATGAATTGTTGTAGGCATGTACCGGTGGCTATATTTCATGTGTTGTGGAATTGAATTACAATGTACGATTGTATTGAGCGATCTATTGTGAATGAGAAGTGTCATGAGCGACTGATGGTGTTACAGTCTGTGAGAGTGTGTGGTGACTGTTCGCGCTCGTTTGTGTGGTTTTGAATATTATGAGATAATATTCTTAAAGTGGGGGGCAGTGTCACAGAACGAGCGCTAAAAAAGAGCGCGCCGCCAAATCCTTGCGACAACGGGCGGCAGAAACGCCGCGAGGTAAAAAGAAAAAAAAAGAAAGCAAACATCCAAGGCTCCCGGGCGCGCGCTCTCCCCGCAGAAGCACGGCTTCGCAGACGAACCTCCTCACCCCACAGCGGCGGCCGGGCAAGCGCTAGAAATTTCCAGAACGAACGGGGCGGGGTCAGACCGAGTGAATCACCCTCAGGAGAGGGCAGTCGAACCGTCTCGTGCCTCTCCCCAGCCTTCGCTGCGCGTCGCGCCGACGAAATGAGGAGAACATTCTGGAAGGTGGCGCGGAACGTATTTAATCGAGCAGCCGAGACGAGAAAGCAGGAGAAGACGGAAAGTTAGCGCCGGAGCGCGTAGGGATTCCGCCGTGGAGTCGGCGAAGGTTCTGCCCGTAGTGACAGAACAGGAGGAGACGGAAAGTTAACGCCGGAGCCCGTAGGAATTCCGCCGTGGAGTCGGCGAAGGTTCTGCCCGTAGTGACAGAACAGGAGGAGACGGAAGTGAGCGCCAGAGCGCGTAGGAATTCCGCCGTGTAGTCGGCGAAGTTTTTGGTCCGTAGGGACAGCTCGAGCTACAGGCAAGAGCGTGGGTTTACCGCTATCGAGCGAAGACGCGGGCAACAGCTGCGTGTGTGAAGCCGACGGATTTCCGGCGAAGAAGTTTGAAGCTTGGAGAGTGGCCTATTGAAGACGGGAGTATTCCTGGAAGAGAAACTCCGGCGAGGTTTCCTGGAAGAGAAACTCAGAGGGCTGCGGAACGACAACAACGCTGGACTTTGAGTGAGTGATTCTCGGAAGAGTATCATCTAGACTCTGGTTCCAAGGACTTTGGACTGAATAGGGATTCTATCTCTTTAGTTCTTAAGTGTCTTGGTTGTTCAATGCATGCGACTGCATTGTAGTGCGTATTGTTGTCTGTGTCCGTTGTTTTGAGTGTGGCTGATTGTGTAGTGTAGTACGTTGATTGATTGGTTTGATTGGTGTCATATTGTATGCAACTATTGTGGAGTGTGCATTCTTATGTATTGTTTTCGATCTGCCATTATTGAGAATGTAATTTGTTTGTTTATCAACTCTCGGCTCTGACTTGTTCTTTGGGCCACGACCGGCGTCCGCTGGCGTACCAAAAAGGACCACTTCAAAATTGTCCACGCTTTCGTGGTGCGGTTCGGGGGGCCGATACTTCGGCTCTTGGAATTAGCCCGGCGATTGCCTCCCTAATAAACGGGACAGGTGTGACAGCCGGGACTTTTACGTCGTTACAGACCACAAGCCCCTGACGTTTGCCTTCCATCGCAATCACAGCAATTATACTGCACGGGAGATCCGTCAACTTTGCTTCATTTCCGAGTTCACTGTGGATCTCAGACACGTACATGGGCCGGAAAATGCTGCTGCTGATACACTATCCCGCATCGATGCCTTGTCGACCCAGCCACCACTAGACATAGAAGAGCTAGCAGCTGCCCAAAGCAATGATTCTGAGCTGCCTCGTCTTCGCTCTTCATCCACGTCTCTATCGTTCACAGAGTGCCCTCTGCCATTTTCTACCTCATTAATAACGTGCGAAACGTCTACTGGTGTCCCTCGGCTCTTAGTGCGTTCAGCTTTTCGTCGTGCAATTTTCGATCAACTGCACAACATGAGCCATCCTGGTATTCGTGCGACCCAGAAGCTAGTCACATCTCGTTTCCTTTGGTCAAGCATCAATGATGATGTCCGACGCTGGGCGCAAACCTGCCTTGAGTGTCAGCGCGTTAAAGTTCACCGTCACACTGTCACGGCAACATGAAACATCCCCGTTTCGGCCTCCAGACGCAAGGTCTTGTCACGTTCATCTCGACATAGTCGGTTCTCTTACGTCATCGCAACGAGCCTGTTACCTGCTGACATGTGTGGATCGCTTCACCAGATGGCCGGAAGCGTTTCCCATTTCCGACATTACAGCACCAACAGTTGCCAAGGCTTTCACAAACGGCTGGGTGTCGCGCTTTGAATGCCCTTCTGTCGTCACCACTGATCGTGGTCGTCAGTTTCAATCGGCCCTTTTCACCGCACTTGCCAATATCCTGGGCATTCGACACATCCACACAACTGCCTACCATCCTTCCGCCAATGGCATGGTCTAACAGCTTCATCGACCACTGAAAGCTGCTCTCATTGCTCACCAGCCAAGGGAACGTTGGCTCGACCACCTCCCCTTCGTACTTCTGGGCATCCGATCAGCATTGAAAGTGGATCTCGGCTGCTCATCAGCCGAACTAGTCTATGGCGTTTGCCTGCGTCTTTCGGGAGAATTCTTCGAGCCAACATCGCCACCTTCCACTCAGGATACCTCCACGTACATTCGAGAGCTGCGCACCACGTTTCGGAACCTTGCTCCTGTGATTCCTGCCGACCGACACCCCCAGTCTGTCTTCGTCAGTCAGGATCTGGATGACTGCAGTCACGTCTTCGTTCGGCGTGACCAAATACGGCTACACTAACACCAGCCTATGATGGCCCATTCCGCGTACTCCATCATACACCGAAGACGTTCACGGTGGACATCAATGGCCGTGAAGACGTCGTGGCTGCTGATCGACTGAAACCTGCGTATATCGCCGCTTTCGTAGCCGCGGGGTTTCAATCTAAAGTCTGGATTCCAACATCCAAGCATGTCCACTGGGCGACTCCTCTGGTGATTCCTACGGCTCTCGCTCTACAGGGGGAGGGGAGCCCTGTAGCGCCTCAATGCGCCGCTCGTCAAGGAAGGAGAATTGGGCATTTGGGTCGCGCGGCAGGTGCAGCGCAATAAAAAAAATCAGTTCGAAACTGAACGCTATCAGGGCTGGATCTTTCCTGTGTTAGCTACGACAGGCTGATACCAGTCCTCATACAGCTCAGAGAAGCCAGCCCCAATATCACCTTTACTGAGGCAAGTGGAGACACCAGCATCGCCTATGCTTGAACCGCCTATGGTCATGGCGCCGGTAAAGCCCGAGGTAAGCACTGCTGGTCTCACTGACCAAGATTATGAGGAGAAACTTGACTCTGAAGATGCAGACAGCAGCCAAGACGATGACAGCTTCACGAAATGTCCTACCGCAGATGCCGAAACCGGCCATAAATTATGTTCTCTGCCACACATCTCAGAAGTTGCGTACCCATTCTCGACACAAGCCAAGGTACCCAGCGCGTATTTTGGGATACACTTTCGGCTACCCTTGTCCGGAGTTTAACGTCTGCCGCTGAGTTTGCGGCCCGTCAAAAGCGCGCTGTCAGGTGCATGTTTAGCTGCTTCCCACAGAGAGTCTCTGCATGGCCGAGACCGATCACAACGATGCAGCCAGTCTCGACCTCCTAATAGCCTTGTGGAAGACTCTGTCACCCAGTTTCAGCGTTGCCAAGGCCGACCTCCGAGATGCAGTCAGTGCAGTCCACTAGAGACGCTACCCCCAGACCGTCGCTTTATGCATTGTGTCCAGGCTGACCACCGCAATGCAGCCAAGCCCGCCCACCAGAAACATTGCCACCAGCTCCGCGCGCGCGCAGTCATGGACGAGTGTCATGACCAAAAAAGACGCTGGCACTTCGGCGCGCGGGTCGCTAGAGCAAAGAAGAAAAGAACGAAGTCAGAAAAAGAACAGCTGGCCACGGATCGGGTGTTGTCTCTTGTTCTCTGTCTCGCTCAGCTCAATACATTATATATATATATATATATATAACGTAAAAAGTTATTACCTGAAGGTAGAGACTACAGAAGAAGTCAGAGTATAGTGAACGTAGTGTATGAGCCAGGCCACGTCGCCAATACATCATAGCGTCACACGAGTCGACAGGATGAAGATCTCGCAGCCACTTCATCAGTGTCTCATCGTCGACACAGTTCTCCACAAGACGCCCTGACCACATATCGACTACGGAATCATCTCCTGGCCGCACACAGCGACCAGCACCATGCCAGAATAATCGACTGACCTTCCCATCCCCAAGTACACAGAAGCAGCGGACGATAGACCTGTACAGGACTGGTTCAATCTGTTCGAGCACGACGCAACCGCTACATCATGGTCGGAACGGGAGATAGTCGCCAACTTTACTGACTACGTCTCCGGTGAGGCCTTCAAATTCTACCTCACCCACATATTTCAAAACGACGAGTCGTCGGTAAAGATAAAACAAGAAATGACCGTTTGGTTTAAAAAATATAACGACGACTACGACGAAGACTTGCTTGTAACCCACCATCCACAGACAACTGCACTCAGTCGTCAATTTTACAGGCAACGTTCAACCATTCGAACGCACAACAAGATTCGACCTTAGACAAAATACGAAGTGGCGCACGAGTTCAGTGGCAGACGACAATGCGTATTTTGGAAAAAAACAGCCATCGAGCGCGCCTTCCTTCTGCACAAAATTCGGCATTTGCGAAGTCATCGTTTCAGCATACGACTCGAGACGTTGCTCAACCACCTATTGCCGTTCACTCTTCAACTCGCATACGTGGTCCACCACCTGGGTTTTCATCATGTGGTTCTTTAAGCGCTCTTAACGCTCACCATTTGCCTTATAAGGACGCCGTATTTATGGTAGATGACCTGGCGCATCAGGAAAATACCCTGCCGAGCCATGCTCCATCCGCACGGGTCCATGCATCGCAATCCAGTGCATACACACTCGACAGTGGAAGCAACACCAAAGGTTCAGACGCATCGAACGTCGCACGCTGCAATGCGCAAGAGCCTCTCGTAGTGAACAGGGTAGAAGAAGCTTCTGAAGAACTTTCTACCAACTCTGAAGCATTATCTTCATTGCCCCAAGTGCATGACAACAGCCCACGAACTACCAGCTGCCGACTGGGTACCACATCAAATAGTGAAGAAAACCAGCGCAATGTTCAAGAATGGATCTCTCCGCAATGCGTTAACAGCAACATGAACAACGCCAGCAAAAGCAAGTCCAAGAATCGCAGACACTCCAATGGATACACCCACAAGGACGACGACGCAAAGTAAGCCTCTTAAAACAAATTCAAGACGTCAGGCATCTATGCATAAGGGATCGGCGCCTGAAACGCATTAGGCGCAAGAGAACAAGACTGCGCCTACGATTACAGCTCCGAAACAGCAGAAAACGACTAAAAAGTCAAGAAGGCACCATCTGTGCAACGCCGAGACCAAGGCAGTATTTTGATTTCATCAGCTGCGACCATCGCACATGCAAACAAGAAGCCCACCGTCTGTTCCCGTCACGAGACGCAACTCGACGCATTCAACCTCTGAACTTCAAATTATACAGGGACTCCCACTCTTGTCCGTTACTCGGAAGAACTCAACCCATGTCACCACCAGTGCAGATCTCCATGGTGTGGTTATGCCATCCAAAACGCAACAGTCAGCCTCACCCACCATAACTCCGGCGTTAACCGGACTGCTGCACTCTCCACTGAAGTCTTCGAAAGTTTACGGAACTCCTCTGGAGCATAGAACCAATTGTGACTTTTGACATTTGTGACTTTTTAAACTCTTCTTGTTTACTTTTTCTTGTTCGCAATTCATGCCTTCTTTCAGGGGGAGGGGGAATTGTGAAACGTAAGTAGTTATTGACTGAAGGTAGAGGCTGAGGAAGAAGTCAGAGTATGATGAACGTGAAGTATGAGCCAGGCCACGTCGCCAGTACAACATAGCGTCATATATATATATATATATATATATATATATATATTGTCACGCGCTAAGAGCTCGAATGAATGTACAAAGGGACGCGACTGTCTAAATCTCAGAGACAAAGAAGGACGTTTCCGCTGACACGGGTTGCTCGTCTTCCTCTTCCTCGTTCACCGGCACAGAACTGACCCACTGTTCACTCGCACAGAACAGCAGGTGGCATTAATCCTCCTCCCAAAAGAGCATCGACCCGATGCTCAAACAAAAGTGTGCACAGCAGTGGGTCGCAGTAGGCAACATAAAGAAACAATAAACAAATTAGTGCACGAGAGAAAACGCGTCCTGGGTCCGGCAATTGGAAATAAACGGCATTCACTGTTCACGAGAAGAGTTCACTGGCAAAAGAAGAAAATTCGCATCACCGCGTAAAGTATGGTTTTAGGCGGACTACGTGTACAGTCTCTGGGCGTGGTAACCTGCGCTGGGATAATGGGAGTCTCCGTCTGGATCCACTTCGTAGTTCACGTCGCTCACACGTCTAAGTACTTTGTAAGGTCCAAAGTACTTCCTGAAGGGTTTCTCTCGGAGACCTCCCCGCCTGATGGGTGTCCAAACCCAAACTTGGTCACCAGGTTGATAATTAACTTCTCGACGGTGGAAGTTGTACCGCTGTGAAACTGCGTGCTGTTGAGTTCAGATGTGCACACGGGCCAGTTGACGTGCTTCCTCAGCGCGCTGAATGTTCTCGTTGATGTCGGGGGCTAAGTGGTCGAGCTTGTTGATGTCCTCATATGGAATCATGGCGTCTAGCATAGTTCTAACAACTCGACCATTAACGAGCCGGAATGGCGTGAAGCGTGTAGTTTTCTGCGCTGGAGTGTTATACGCAAATGTTCCCTACGGCAGGATGTCGTCCCACGTTTTGTGCTGCACATCCACGTAGATAGAGATAATGTCGGCTAGCGTTTTGTTTAGCCTTTCTTTTAAACCATTACTCTGAGGGTGATACGCAGTGGTCTTTCGATGGGTTGTGTAACTCAACCTGAAGATATCATCCAAGAGTTTTCCTGTGAATGATGTCCCTCGATCAGTGATGACATATGACGGGGCGCCATGCCGTAGCACAATTTGATGCATAAAAAATCGGCAACTTCAGGTGCGTTCCCTCGTAGCAACGCCTGCGTCTAAGCATAACGCGTCAAGTAGTCGGTTCCGACAATAATACATCTGTTGCCAGAAGAAGACAAAGAAAACGGGCCTAGGAGGTCCATCCCAACTTGTTCAAATGGTGTACGTGGTGGATCGATCGGTTGTAGATAGCCTGCAGGCTTTAATTGTGGTGTCTTGCGAAGCTAGCGTTCACGGCATCCCTTCACGTAGCGTTTGATACAGGCAGACATTTTAGGCCAGTAGTAGAGTTGTCGCTCCCAATCCATAGTTCTCGAATAGCCCAGATGGTCAGATGTGGGCTCGTCGTGGCAAGCTAATAAGACCTCATCGCGGAGGGCTTCAGGCACGACAAGAAGATGGAATCTGTCACCAGCACTGGCGTTCCTTTTGTATAAGACGCCATTTCTTTGCAAAATGATGGCAACCTTCGCGATATCGGACGAAGAATGGGCATGGTGCCACCTTCTAAGTGATCTATAATCATTCCTAGATCGGCGTCACTTCGTTGATGAGACATCAGATCCGGTCCGCTGAGAGTTGCGACGAAGGCGCCGTTCTCTTCTGCGCTAGTACTGGCGGATCGAAGAGGTGCTCGTGATAGCGTGTCGGCGTCTTCGTGCTTTTTACCTGACTTGTACACGATGGTGACATGAAATTACTGTAGGTGCAGACTCCATCGTGCTAATCGTCCTGAAAGGTCTCGTAGAATGGTCAACCAGCACAAAACATGATAATTAGTCACCACTTAAGTGGTCTTCCATAGAGATATGGCCCAAGCTTTGTAATTGCCCAAATGACCGCGAGACATTCTTTCTCTGATGTGGAATAGTTAGATTCTGCGCGAGACAGTGTGCGACTTGCGTAGGCCATTACCCGTTCATGCCAACTTGTCTTTGTACTAAAATAGCTCCAAGACCAACATTGCTGGCATCAGTGCGTACTTAAGTGTCAGCATCTTCAGCGAAGTGGCCCAAACACGTGAGGGGAAGAGAAATGGTGCTGTACTTCCCGCAAAGGCAGTCTGCTGTTCGTCAGTCCAGACAAATGGTGTGTCATCACGCGTGAGGCGTAATAGTGGCTCCGCAGTTTTAGAGAAATTTTCAATAAAGCGCCGCTAATACGCGCACAGACCCAGAAATCGTCGAAGACTTTTCTTGTCCGTTGGAGGTGGAAAGCGGTGACGGCAGCAGTTTTGTCAGGATCAGGCCGGACACCAACGGCGCTCACGACGTGACCAAGAAACTCTAATTTTTCGCAGCCGAAATGACATTTCTCAGGTTTGAGTGTGAGATCGGCTGATCTAATGGCTTCGAGAACATTCCGAAGGCGACGAAGATGCTCGTCAAACGTTTCTCAAAACACAACGACATCATCGAGGTAGACGAGACAGCTTTTCTACTTGAGGTCTGCCAGGACGGTGTCCATCATTCGCTGGAATGTAGCTGGAGCGGAACAGAGGCCGAAAGGGAGCACTTTGAATTCATAAGGGCCACCCGGCTTTACAAAAGTGGTCTTTTCTCGGTCACATTCATCGACCTCTATTTGCCAATAACCGCTCATCAAGTCAACAGACAAAAATTACTTCGCTCGTCGCAGCTTGTGCAGAGAATGATCGACTCTGGGCGACGGGTACACGTCTTTCTTTGTGACTTTGTTCAACTTCCTGTAGTCGACACAAAAGCGGTGCGTGCCATCTTTCTTTTTCACAAAAACGGCTGGTGATGACCAAGGGCTGCTTGAAGGCTGTATCGCGCCATCCTGAAGCATTTCCTTAACCTGCGTTTGAATCGCGTGCCGTTCGGTTGGCGAAACACGATACGGCTGCTGCCGTATGGGATGCGCGTTGTCGTAGTTGATAATACGGTGTTTCGTTATCGGTGTTTGACGTATCTTCAAAGAACGTGCAAAGAATTTGTGGAACTCCAGCAACAGCTTGCTCAAACGGTGCTTGTTTGCTTCGTAAAGCGTTGGATTCATGTCGACGCTGCGGAAAGGCGCTCAAGTAGTGCCGATGGCCTCGGAAGCAAAACACTCGGTGACATTGGTGATTGGGTCGGCGTAGGCAATGACAGTTCCAGGAAAAAGGTGCCGGTACTCGTAGCTGAAGTTTGTGACAAAAACGTCGCAGTGGTCATCACGAAGGTCAACAAGGCTTCTCCCTACGCAGACACCTTGAGACAGCAGAAGCGAGTGATTGCTTTCCACGACTGCTTCACCGTGCATCACTCCGTCCAACGCCACCGGAACCACAACAGTCACGGGGTGGTAACCTGACAGCGTCGTCGACGACGTGAAGAGACACTTGGGAATGGCTGGGATCGACGTAAGCTGTTGTGGCGTTTGTGGTCGCGAAAGTGACTAGACGTCGTCGAATGTCAATTATAGCACCATGTTCCCTGAGAAAATCCATGCCGATGATCAGGTCTCGAGAACACTACCGGAGAATGCTCAAACTGGCAACAAATGTACATCCACGGACTTGCAGTCTTGCCGTGCACATACCGAGTGGCATGACGATATGCCCACCAGCTGTACGAATTGGCATTTGGTTGCAAGGCATTGTTACTTTCTTGAGAAGCGCGGCCAGCTTTTCGCTAATTAACAGTCCGCACAAGTTTCCTCAAAAACGCTGACTTCTGACCATCTAGCAGAACAGGAACATCTAAGGAAACTCTTCCGCAATCAGCCGGTGGTGTCCCCGCAGGGGCGCCGGCGCAAGTAGGCGTTTGGTGTGTAGCGACACCATGGACCCGAGCTAACGGGGGAGTTTCGACTCCCTCCCACGCCTAGCCGTGCGTGGCTTTGCCGTGTCCGGGGAAAAGGGGATCCTGGGGGTTGAGCCGACGCTGGGTGATTGGACCTTTAAGGTCCCCCGGCAGAGGCAACACACCCTTTTGACCCCGGCTTCACGTAGACGGCTCACCTGGGCTGACCCACCCAGGGGAAATCGGCAGTCGCCTTTTCCTGTCTCCCCCTCACATCTTCGTCTTTTCTCTTACTTTAAATCTTTCCTGTCCTCTACTCTCTTCCGTTGACTTCCGTGTTTCCTGGCGGCGAGGGTTAACCCTGTGTGGCTATCCTACCTTGGATACACCATATTCGGTTATAGTGGTGGTGTACAGATGGCGTCTGCAGGGCCTGTGCTTCCAGACTCTGCAGCGTCCCCTTGTAGGACTCCATGGTGGGTGGCTGGCACCGCTGCCGAAAAGAAACCTTTTCTTATGGCTAGTTCCTTCCCCCCACTCCCTGATCGCCCTCAGAAAAGAGGGCGCACCGATGAAGTCTTCCAGTTTTATGGTCACCAGAGAGTATCCTTTCCTCGATTTCACGTTGTCCACGCTGACACACCCGGCAAACCAGTGAGAACAATTTCACCTTTTCTTGTTTCGAAGTCTTTGACAGAAATCTTTGGCCCAGGTTATAAAGCATCGAGAATGGCAAGTGGTGACCTCCTGTTGGAGCTCCGCGACCAGAAACAATATGAAAAATTGTCTATTCTAGTGAAATTTGGAGATACCAAATTATTAGTACCCCACATCGAACCATGAACACCACCCGTGGCGTTGTCTCAGATGATGACCTGTTAGGGCTGACGGAGGCTGAACTCCTGGAGGGTTTTAGCGAACAGAATGTCATCAATGTGAAACGAATTAGGATGAGGCGTGATGGCAAAGAAATCCAGACTAAGCACCTGATACTTACTTTTAATTCAAGTGTACTGCCCGACTCCGTTGAGGCTGGGTACATCAAGCTCCGAGTGAGGCCATATATACCGAACCCTCTCCGATGTTTTAAATGCCAGCAATTCGGCCACAGTTCTCAGAACTGCCGAGGCCGCCTAACTTGTGCGAAATGCAGTGCTGACGAACACACATCTGATGCCTGTGAAAACTCTCCTCACTGTGCGAATTGTAACGGGGAACATGCCGCATACTCACAGTCAAGCCCAAGCTGGAAGAAAGAAAAGGAAATTGTCACGATTAAGGTAACACAAAACATTTCATTTAGGGAGGCACGAAGGCAGGTGTCCTACCTGCCAGAAACCAGCTTTGCCGAAGTGGCGCGTCAGGGGGCAGCGCCACGACGGCCCCCGGCGCCTTTCTGGCATACGCGTAGTGCACCGGCGGTGACGCCTTCTGCCCCCTCGGCGGTTGCAGCCAGTGCTGCTCCGCCATTGAAGAAGGACCCACCAGCCTCCGGGCAGGGGGCCGCGAAGGCCTTGTCTTTAGAGGCGAGGCCCTCAAAACAAATGCAGCGCTCGCAAGAGCGCCTGTCCAGCGCCTCGCAAGAGGGAATGGACACAACACCGAGCGTGAGGGCGCAGCCAGCGCCTAGGGATCGGCGCGACTCAGTCGACCGATCCAAAAAAGAAAAATCTCGTGTCACGGCCCCTGGAAAGGGTCCGAGAGCTTACTTTCCATCCTTGAGCACAGAACACAAAATACACCTAAAATAGACACACAAATACTACAGTGGAATGCCAGAGGCCTATTTAAAAACCTAGATGATATCAAGGACTTGCTTAATGACTATCAGCCAAAAGTGTTCTGTGTTCAAGAAACTCATTTAAAGTCGACTCATGTGAAATTCTTGAATCAATATGTGGTTTTTCGTAAAGATCGAAATGGTGGCAATTTCTCTTCTGGAGGTGTGGCCATCATTGCACAAAGAAGAGTAGCATGCCACCACATTGTGCTACAAAGCTCTCTTGAGGTTGTGGCTGTTCGCGCTATTCTATTCAACCGTCTTATATCTATCTGCTCGATCTACATAGCCCCTGACGAACCATTCAATAAAACAGAGTTCGAAAAGCTTATTGATCAGCTTCCAGAACCATATGTGTTAATTGGAGATTTTAATGCTCACAGTTTGCTATGGGGTGATACCAAATGTGATGCGAAAGGTCGTGCAATAGAAAACTTTCTTCTCGCATCCGGAGCCTGCCTGCTCAATAAGGCAGAGCCAACATACTTCAGTACCACACACAATACATATTCATGCATAGATTTAGCCATTAGGTCACCGTCACTCCTACCTTACTTAGATTGGAAAGTTATTAATAATCCATATGGAAGTGACCATTTTCACACTCTTTTAGCAACAAAACAACGGGATGACCGGCCGTCTTATCCCAAAAAGTGGAACTTTCATGTTGCAAACTGGGTGAAATTCAGAGAGCTATGTACACTACGCCTCGAAGAGGTAGACCATTTGGAAGTAGAAGAGATGGCGAACTATATTTCGGAATATGTTCTGACCTGTGCAAAAAAGTGCATACCGCAGTCCAGGAATGATAAGGTTAACGCAAAGCCATGGTGAAATCGGGAGTGTGAAATTGCTAAAAAACGTCAAAACAAAGCATGGAGGGTTTTTTCTCGCTACCCAACAGCAGAAAACTTGATAACCTTTAAACGTTGCAAAGCTAATGGCAGGCGTGTTCGCCGTATAGCCAAACGGGAAAGCTGGACACGCTATATATCCTCAATAAACTCCTACACAGATGCCAGCAAGGTTTATAATAGGGTGCATAAACTCAAAGGACAAGGCCCAAATCCCTTCCCTTTGGTGAATGACTGCGGTGATACAATAGAAGAACAGGCAAACGCTCTTGGCGTACACTTCGAGAAAATGTCAAGCTCAGAAAACTATACCACTAAGTTCTTACGCCACAAAAGCATAGCTGAAAGTGTAACTCTGTGCCGGAACAAGCCTCGATCAGACGGATACAATAAACCACTAACAGTATATGAGCTGAAGCTCGCCCTGGGTTCCTGTGGGAGTTCTGCTCCTGGTTCTGATACAATTACTTATGAAATGATCAGAAATCTCCCTGATGAAACCCTAAACTGCCTTTTAGCTCTTTACAACAAGATTTTCAGTACCGGCAAAATACCCTCTGCTTGGAAAGAGGCAATAGTACTACCAATCCTTAAACAGGGCAAAGATCCCTCTTCGGTAAATAGTTACAGGCCTATCGCCCTCACAAGCTGCCTACTCAAAGTGTTTGAAAAAATGATTAACCGCCGCTTGGTCTATTACTTGGAGTACATTGGCATATTGGACCCGTGCCAGTCTGGTTTCCGTACAGCTAGATCCACAACCGACAATCTTGTCCTCCTCGAGTTGTATATACGTGACGCGTTTGTACACAATCAATACTGTCTGTCTGTTTTTTTCGATCTTGAGAAGGCATATGATACTGCCTGGCGATATGGAATCTTGCAAGATCTACTGTCTTTCGGAATATGTGGCAGGTTGTTTACCATCTTAAAAGATTACCTGTCTGAAAGGACGTTCCGTGTAAGAATAGGTACTGTGTTATCGCGCACATTTCTTCAAGAAAATGGAGTGCCGCAGGGAGGAGTATTAAGCTGCACACTATTTATAGTTAAAATGAACTCTCTTCGCTGTGTTATTCCACCTGCGATATCGTACTCTCTATACGTGGACGACATTCAAATTAGTTTCAAATCGTGTAACTTGACTGTATGCGAACGCCAGATACAGTTAGGTGTTAACCGACTTGCAAAATGGGCTGACGAGAATGGTTTTAAGTTTAACACTGACAAGACTACTAGTGTGCTGTTCTCGAGACGACGAGGTGTGCATCCGGACCCCTGCATACTAATGAATGGACAAAACATAGTCATCACGAAAGAACAAAAATTCCTCGGTGTAATTTTCGATTCCAAACTCACCTTCCTCCAGCACATAAAACAGCTGAAGTTAAAATGTCTCAAGACCATGAACCTTTTAAAGATTTTATCGTATCAGTCGTGGGGGACAGACAGGCACTGTCTCATATCTCTGTTTCGAAGCCTGGTTCTGTCACGCATAGACTATGGATGCATAGTATATCAGTCAGCTTCAAGGACAGCACTGAAAATGTTGGACCCTGTATACCACCTAGGTATCCGTCTGGCACTTGGTGCCTTCCGTACCAGCCCTATTCAAAGCCTTTATGCAGAGTCAGATCAGTGGCCACTAGACTATCAGCGCACGTATCTAGGAGTCAACTATGCAGTTAAGATCATGTCTTTGAAGCAGCACCCATGTAAAACACTTATGAACGATGTGTCTACTACCCAGTTGTACCTAAACCGTCCTTCTATCGCCCCACCGTTTCCATTGGCAATAAGACCTGCAGTAGAAAAACTTGCAATTTTCTTCAATGACTTGGCGGAAAGTGACCATGTCGAACACATCCCTCCCTGGCAGCAATGTCCAGTCACTTGTGACTGGTCTTTCAAAGACATCATAAAGGAAAATTGTCCAAGTGCACTTATTCAGCAACATTTCTTGGCCCTTGAACACAAATATCGTTCAACCGCGTTCTTCTCTGATGGCTCAAAATCTCAAACATCTGTATCTTGTGCAGCCTATGGACAAAAGTTCTCGGACACCAGAACCATGCATACACATACCAGCATTTTCACAGCGGAAGCCTATGGTATCCTGCTTATTATACAACACATTAAACAACACAAGATACAAAAGTCTATAGTGTACATAGATTCTTTAAGTGTTGTCAGGGCCCTGTCTTGTGGCAAGTACAGCAAGAACCCTACTTTCAACAAGCTCCTTAACGAAATCTATGCAGCCTACAACTTAAAACTTTCTATTGTTATTTGCTGGGTTCCAGTTCATTCTGGAATTGCGGGCAATGAAATAGTGGACAAGAATGCACGAGAAGCCGCTGGTCGGCAAACCATAGATATAACCTCTGTTCCGGGTGTAGATCTAAAACCTGTTGTACGTAGAGGTCTACGCAACCACTGGCAAGCTGAATGGGACAGAGAAGTCGACAACAAACTCCACCTTGTAAAACCCCAGCTGAAGAAAGTTATCCCCCAAAAACTCAACAGGTTTGCTGAAGTCACTCTAACACGGCTCAGAATAGGCCACACTTATGCCACACATAAACAGCTTTTGACAGGCACTGATCCACCTACATGTATACACTGTGGAGAGAGTCTAACCGTTGTGCATGTTCTCATACAATGTCCTGTGCTTCACCAAGCACGACTGACCCATTTCAGGGAGCTCTATCGACATCATATCCCACTTCATTCAGCACTGTTTTTATCACATGATGCAGTGGTTGACCTTAAGAGACTTCTTCATTATCTTGCAAAAGTGAAATTTTTAACAATGATAACATTCCATCCTAGGCACCAGCTGCGCCTCAAGTGTGAGGTACTGCCTGGTGCATAAAAAGTATGTCTTAGCCTTCGCAGTTCTTGCACAGGCAAGGACTTCAGCTGCGAGGGTCTTGGGCCTTGTAGACTAACTTATCAGCACAGATTTCAGCCAACAAAATGAAGGTTTTAGCAAAGTGACATTCCTTTTTAAACAAAGTGACATTCTTTTAAATATACTGCATTTTAAATGGTTCGTAGATATTTGTTTTAATATTTAATCATGTTTTAATCATTTGTTTTAATTTTTAAACTAATAACCGAATTGAAACAACACTTGTACTGGCGCTCTTTGGCCTTAGATGCCCTTGCGCCAATAAAAAAAAGCCGGTGGTGTCGTTGTTGATGTATCGTCGGTATCTTCAATCCGCGTTCATAGGGGGCCTTGAGAATGAGTAGTCTGAGCGGCCTTGCCCCTGAAGGTCGCTGAAGTTAGTTTTCCCGACGCGGGCCGGGTGACCGGCCCTGCGGCAGGCCCGCATAGGTGCGATGATTTGGCGAGAACCGCCGCGGTGATGGAGAGCGTGAGTGGTGCCGAGATGTCGATCCACGCTGCCAAGCAACGTAGTCGGCGATTTCCGGAGGCCACTGGCCGAACCTAGGAGGTGGGTAGTCGGCCGAAAATTCACGAAGTCCCAGCTCTCGATCAGTGCAATGTCGGTAGTTGTGCCCAGGTTCACCACAGTGATAGCAAAGAGGACGTCGATCGGGGGCCCGCCACACATCTGATTTTCGCGGGATTGGTCGGCGGTCATTGAGGTATGGGCCCGCTTGGACTGCTTGAAGCATAGCTGGGGCTATGGTATAAGGTGGAGTGAAATGTGGTGCAGCTTGGCGCAGACTTTCGTCTGCCGGAAGCTTGGCAGGGGCCACGTTTGCAAGCGGAGCCAAAGGTGGTGCTGGCTGGAGCAGAGTTTGCGCATACGACATGCGAGGGAAGTCATTTAGGGGCCGTGGCTCTGTCTGACAGGACGGTTCTCGTAGTGCCTGCTGAACATCATCTCGCACGATGCCGGGCAAAGAACTGACAGTGGGCGCTGAGGGTACAGATAACTTCTGCAGTTCTTCACGAATTACAGAGCGTATGAGCTTTCGGAAGAAGTCGACGTGGCCCCCAAGACCGCCCATGTAGTCCGTAGCAAAGGCGAAGTTCACTTGTCGCACGTATGTCTGGGTCCGTTGCCGAAGCGTGCTTTCAATCAGGACGGTTTCAACAAGAAAGTCTGACGTATTCTTGGGGAGGGGGGCTGCGTACAAGACCACCGAACAACTGCTCGTTAACTCTACACATCAGATATCGCACCTTCTTCTCTCTCTTTCAGCATGTGAAGGTCGGCTCGTCGAAAAAGACGCGCCATGTCCCAAACATACATTGCTACGCCATCATTTGGCATCTGCGTACGGCACTGGAGTTCCCGTTCAGCTCGCTTTCGGCGATCGGGGCTTGCATACGTTTCGAGAAGCCGGCGTTTGAAGTCCACCCATGACGTGAACACACCTGCCCGGTTTTCGTACCAAACACGTGCCCCGTCATTCAAACTGAAATAGACATGTCGGAGCTTGTCTGCTTCACCCTAATTGTTATGAGCGGCAACGAAGTCATAGTGGACTAGCCAATCTTCAACATCCTCATAGACAGCACCATGAAAGAGATTCGGCATTCGTGGTTTGAACAGCGTATATTGCAATGGCGTTGCGCCTTCCATACCGGCTGCGTTGGAGCCGCTTGGGACGGCGCTGCCGTGAATAGTTGGGGCGGTCATCTCTGAGAGAAGTCCGAACTCAGGGTCCAGGCCACGGATACTGCGGCTAGCACGTTGAACAGGCGTAATCACCAGTATGGGGCTGGAGCTTCTTGTACTGGGAGCGGTTTAGTGCATAGGGTACTCCGCACCTCCACCAGTTGTCACGCGCTAAGAGCTCGAAGAACGTACAAAGGGACGCGACTGTCTAAATCTCAGAGACAAAGTAGGACGTTTCCGCTGGCACGGGTTGCTTGTCTTGGTGAAGGCGACCATTGTCTGTTGAAGTTCCGGCGAGGTGAAAATGTGTCTATGGTGGCGGGCTCACCAGATACAGAAGCTCAGGACGTGGTGGGAAATCATAAGTGTTTGTCCGGACGTCTTCACACAGGGAAGCATACGCCGTCCACAAAACCGTGCCACGTGACCCGTAATTCCACAGGCGAAGCTTATGGGGCGGTTGTCTTGAGTGTGCCAAGGGTTCTGAAAGTGTTGTGGTGGTAGAGAGAAAGGACGGGCAGCCTGGTGCATAGGCTGAGGTGATGCTCAGGTGATGCATAGGTGAGGTGATTCGTGGATGTAGGCTTTCGCGACAAGGAAACGTGGGCGTTCGCGACAGGTGGATGTCGGGTTCCATTCAGTGCTTCGGCATAGGTCAGTGGAGCAGCCACAGGTGGTGCGTGAGCTGTTGGTAGCACCTCGGACACTTGCTCCTGGATGACACGTTCTATTGTTGGCCCTAAAGTAAATGGGGCACCTTAGGAGGTATAAGGCACGAGAACAACTGGCGTACGACCTCTTTTCATACAAATTGCTTGATCTCGAGGAGCGAAGTGGTGTGGTCCACATCAATGCCAGGTGACCTTAAAGCCGAGATTGTTGCACATGGCGCGCTGGCACGACGAGTGGTGTCACGCTGGCTCCAAATCTCGTCATAGGTTTGACAAACGTGGATAACTTCCGCTACCATTTGCGGGCTGTTGGCGACAAGTAACTAAAATGCGTCGTCAGTCATGCCTTTCAAGATGTGTTTGATCTTTTCGGCTTCGGTCATGGCCAGATTGACACTCCGTCAAAGGTCGACCACATCTTCGATATAATGGGTGTAATTTTCTCCATTCTTCTTAGCCCTGGTGCCCTAGCGCTGTTTGGCCCGTAGTTATCCAAGCGCTGGACCACCAAACAAGTCCACAAACGCCGTTCGGAAGGCCAACCAGGTGGGAAGGTCTTTTTTGTGATTACGGTACCACAGACTGGCGACGTCGGTCAAATAAAATTGGAAGACGGTAAGCTTGTGCGCGTCGTCTCACTTGTTAGGCTTGCTCACGCGGTCGTATTCGTCGAGACAGCCTTCCACGTCCTTGTCATCGGTTCCACCTTAGGCAGGTGGATCGCGTTGCCGAAAACAGTCGAGCCAGGCAGGAGCTGCAGTATTAGGAGCCGAGGTGGCCGCCTGCTGATCGTCGTCCGTGGACATCGTAGCAACTGGAGGCAACGTACGGTTTTGCGATTCGAGGATTATGCGGTACCCCACATTTCTACCAATTAAAATTAGGCCTTTGAGAGCGGCACTCTTTTACATAACAGAAAAGTGGTCACGACAACACAAGTGGTAATGGTGGAACCAGCATGTGCGCCGAGCCAACCAAACGTCATCTTCTTCACAGACTGAGTGATACCCTCTGCCTTTCTGAGTAGCACTCATCTTCTTCACTAATATATATATTGTCACGGGGTGACAGTATGAATTAAATAATATATTCACAAAATATACAGGGAGAGTCAGAGGCACCTGCAGCCAAGGTGGAAGAACAAAAGCAACAACAACACAAGCGAGATCGCATTCATCGTCTACCTGATGCTGTTTCGTTGCTGAAGTCATGTAACATATAGCCCCACGCCGTCGGTAGCGCCGTCTGGGTGCATGAAGAACAGTAGGATTATATGCGGAGATGTAAGGTTTCAGACGGGACACGTTGCGGAAGTCAGTGCCGGGTGCGGACGGCGACGATTGACTTTTACACGGAGCGATCTCATATGTGACCTTCGTCTGCTGGCGTGAAACCTTGTAAGGACCCGAGCAGCGAGATAGGAGCTTCGATGACAAGCCAACGTGGCGGCATGATGTCCAGAATAGAACCAATACACCTTAAGTTTAGGAAACTATTGTGTGATGGGTATTGTAGCGGACTTTCTTAGAGAGCTGCGACCCAAAGAGAAGTTCCCGTGTGATTCACGTAGTTGATGGGAGAAGAGTCTCGAGGGGGAACGCTGTATGGCGGCCGAGCAATAAATAGAAGTGGGGACGAACTCTAGCAAATGCCACATAACCCAAAGTACTAACCCATCAAGGTGATCTTTTGAAACCTACATGAGAGCATTGTTGTCAAGGTTCGATTTAGGCGCTTGGTAATAACATTTGCTTGTGAATGGTAAGCGTAGTGAGTTTGTGACACGTGGAACGCCACGAAGAATGCCGCTTACGACTTTTGAAAGAAATAAGCGACCGCAATCGGTCAGCAGCTGTCGAGGAGTGCCATGGGGAATAATAACGTCATGAAGCAAGCAGTCTCTGACGTCTGTGGCCCAGCTTCTCGGTAGTGCTCATGTGATAGCGTATCTTGCGGCGTAGTCAGTGGCTACAGCTATCCACTTGTTTACAGTCAGAGAAATAGGAAATGGTCTATCGAGATCGAGACCGACGCGTTAGAAGGGGACGATGGGTATGTCTATTTTTTTGGACTGCACTAGCTGGCAGAAAGTTAGAATTTTTGGACCACTGGCTGGACTGACTAGCAGCAACTTATCGGCGCACAGAATGGTAAACAACTGACTAGAAGAATTTTCACTGCAAGCGATCGTAAGTGCGCGTGACCCCGAGATGTCCAGCGGTTGGGGCGTCGTGATGCTGTTCAAGAACAGTAGAATGGAGCGTCGCACTGGCTTAGGAACTACGAGTAGTAGCTCTGATTCATCTACGCTGGTGTTGCGTCGGTAAATATTTCCATCTTGTAGAATGAACAAGTGTAGCAATGGGTCTACGTGGGGCAAACGTAGGCGATGCTTGTTAAACCGCAAGTAGACATCGCTGAGCTCTTCCTTGCCTATGTCGGTGAACATGACATGGCGAAGACACAAATGTCAGAATGTTCTGCTGAAAGGTCGGGTAGGTCCACGATATGGCAAGATATACATTTGGCATCCTGGTGCATTGGGCCAGATTGGTATGCTATGTCAAAGCTGTATTGGAGTTTCAAGGCCCAAGGGCCAATTCGTCCAGTTGTATATTTCGGGACGGCCGCCAGCACAGCGCTTGGTGATGCATAATTACCGAGAAGGCGCCGTAAAAGAAATACAGTCGAAATTTTCTGACTGTCAAGACTAGTGCGAGGCACTCACGCTCAGTGATGGAAAACTTGCTCTCCGAAGAAAGGAGGCGTCTGGTATAAGCGATGACATAATCATGTTCTCGTCGCCGCTGGTTGAGAACCGCACCAATAACATGTTCACTGGCATCCGTATGAACCTCAGTATGGGCTGATGGGTCAGAAGAAGCTAAAACGGGTTTGATTGATATGTGGCGTTTAACGTCCCAAAAGCAACATATGAATATGAGAGACGCCGTAGTGGAGGGCTCTGGAAATTTAGACCAAGTGGGGTTCTTTAACCTGCACGCAAATCTGAGCACACAGGCCTACAACATTTCCTCCTCCATCGGAAAAGCAGCCGCCACAGCCGGGATTTGATCCCGCGACCTGCGGGTCAGCAGTCGGGTACCTTAGCCACTAGACCGCTGCGGCGGCTTGCCAAGACGGGTGTGGAATAAAGTAGTGTTTTGTTGGAGTGTAGTGCTGGAAGTATGTAGGGCAGGTTCTTGGTCATTATCCCAATAAAAAGACATATCCTTCTTCAGTAGTTTCGTAAATGGTCGGGCAATGTCAGTGAAATTCTTCGCTAATTGTGGAGAGTAAGAACTCGAGATGGTAAATGTCCTTGCATCTTTTTCAGGATGTGGTACGGAATAATTTTTGACAACTTAAATTTTGTCAGAATCAGGTTGCACGGTTCGAGTTCTGACAAGGTGACCCAGCACAGTAGTTTCTTAACAGCCAAAATGACATTTGGAAGAGTGGAATTGAAGTCATGCTGTCCGGAAAACCTCAAGAACAGCCTACAGGTGGCTGAGGTGGCTTCAAATGTGGGTGAAAATGGGCTAACCCCCCATAACAAGTAACTTGTAGGGGTGAGGCCAGCACAGCGTCGGTGACCTCCTCTGCGTCCCCCGAGTCGGTAGTTGGTTCCGTTGCCGGTGTCAGTGGTGGAAAGGCACCAGCGGCAGCGTCTGAGTAAGAGCGGCGGATAGGGCAAATCACAGTTGGGTGGCCGTCCACGCAGCGTCGACATGGGTGGTCACATCCTTCACTGACGTGACCATGCACACCGCAGCGACCACAATACGGTGTTGTGCACTGGGCTCGTAGATGGTCCCCTGAGCCGCATCTTCGACATACACGCTGGGGACCACGGTAGTCAAACGTAGCGCGGTGACCAGAGATGCGCAGGTAGTTCGGCACAGGATTAGCGGCGTTCATCTCCATTCGAACATACCGCGTTCCAGTGAGTACGCCGCGTCACCCGCTCATCAAACCACTGGTGACAGTGAGCACCTTGCCATATGGGGATAACGCTTGGACGAAAGCTTCGTTTGAGACAAACGATGGCAGGAACAGGCAGGCGACGTTGGTCAATTGTGCGCCAATGGGATCGACTTGGACACGCTCGCCGCCAATCATGCACCAGGAAGCCAGCATTGACGATTAGAGACATGGAGGCCATGCTCTTCACGGTGACTTGGAAGTTTCGAGCTCCCTGATGCTGCACGCAGTATACCTCTGAGAGGCCGACTATTGAGGCCGTCGCATCGACGATGGTCTCGGCACTAGTCCCCGAAGGGACAACAACGTGAAAGACAAGCGCCTTCGAAGGCGTCCAAGACGGACGGGCACCAAGACTCCTACAGACGGACGCCCCTGACGTAGAACAATCAGAGTCGTCCTTAGCACTTTCAAACCGGAGTCAGCAGCCGACGGGAAGCTCCTTACAGCGGCACCCCTTCGTCCCTCGTTGCCGTTGTAGTATGCAACAAGTAAAACATTTTGACCTCCAAGGTGGTGCCGGTGAGAGATTTCTTCTCTGCGTTGTTAACAATGAAATATAGTGCTAAATATACATGCCAATGGCGGCTATTGGGAAATCAGAGACAGGAGCATTTGGCTTTTATTAAACGCGCACGCTGCGATCCCCATTATCAGCCAGTGGCATGTACATTGAGCACTATCTGAGAAGAAAAGGTTGCTACGTTACACTCGCTGGATGTAACCTCCTCAGTTTTAGAAAGATTTAGCAAGCGTTGAGCCGCAGTGCCATGAATACAATATACCGTGAATGAACTCGAGGTGGTTAAAAGTGGAAAGTAGATACGAAGCGCAAGCCGTAAGAAAGTAAAAGGCGAATTCTCCTTTCTCTCATTTCCCATTAGCAGCCAATGACATGTACCTTGAGCACTATCTGACAGAAAAAGGTTGCTACGTGATACTCGCTGGGCATAACCTTCTTGGTTTTAGAAAGGCTTAGCTGGCGTTGGGCCACAATGCCATGAATACAGTGAACTAGTATATACCATGAACTGGAGGAGGCTAAAGGTGGGAAGTTGACCCGCAGCGGAAACCGTAAGAAAGTGTGCATGTGCCACCTCTCGTTTGGTCCTTGAAATGTCCGCTGAATGGCGGTGCTTCTATATGGGGAATATATGATGAAAAGGTGCGAGATGGTGGTACTTGGAGTGTCGAATAGATGGACGAACGGACCCACAGACAGATGCATGGATGGACGCATAAACGGACGCAGAGGCGGATGAACGCAGGGACGGACGCACGAACAGACGCACGCACGGACGGGCGGATGGACGCATGGACGGTCACTCAGACGCACGCATGAACGGACGGAAGCAAGAACGACTGGACGGACGAATTCTTCGCCCCCTCTCCATAATTCACTCCGTGGATATGCTGCCATTTTTTTCTCCGGTATATATAGCGCTTGTTGTGTGTCTTTTTGTGTTTGTTTGCTTATATTGTAGAGGAAACGAAAACAGCCTCGCCAATTCCTTTAGAAAGTTGCTGTCTCCTGCGCAACTCGTTCTCACCTCTTTATTATTTAAAGAACCCCATAACAATGGCTCCCAACGTTGAATGAGGCAGATTACTATTCTTGAAGAAGGGTCGTAACAACCACATTATAGATATGAGAGAGCAGATTAGTCTGGGAGATAAGCTTTTTGTCGGGAGACCCGTTTCAAACTTGGAAAAAAGAGCAGAAGGCGCGTGATAGGGCTATTCAAGCTCAGGAACATGATGCGTTGCGCGAGCAGCGCGAGTATGAGGGAAGACACGTCGAGTGCAGCATGAACGTGAGCAACGTGCGCGTGAAGCAGAGCTCACGTTAGCGCGGGAAAAGGCATGTCTTGAAGACAAAAATCTGCTGCTTCGCTTAAGTCGCTTCGAAGCTCAGAACGCTGCCAAGAAGCGCGGACCCGCCGTTGTTGAAAGTGTTAAGAACTGAGTTGTGCCTCAGCCACAAATGTGCTCTTGTTACTTTCCTCTACTCTTTGTTGAGAAAAGAAATGACGTAGATGCGCATTTTGGCCGATTTCAGGTGATCGCAAGAGGTCAAGATTGGCTGAAAGACAAGTGGGCTGCTGCTGTCAGCATGCTTTTGATGTGAGAATCCCTGAAAGTGTTTGACCGACTGCCCCCGGAACAGTTGCTCAACTAATAAAAAGCAAAGGCGGCCCTATTTCAGAGGTTTTGATTTACTGCTGAAGAATACAGGGAGAAATTTCGTTGCAGCAATTTAGAGGACTTTGAGACTGGCCATAAATTTGGCGTGCGTCTGTAGGATTATTTTGACCGGTGGGTCGAATTGCCAATCAAACCAAAGACCTAAAAGGATATGCGAGACCTCCTAGTCTCAAAACAATTCCTTAAGAACTGCCACACCAAACTAGCAGTATACATCAAAGAGATAAACTGCTAAATCCTGAAGCAAATGTCCATGGTGTGCGACCACTCCATGAAAGCGGAACATCAATGAAATCTCGGCTAGTTCCGGGGAGCGTTTGGAATTTCTTTTACAGCAGGTGGGGCTCGGTAGGGAAAAGAGTCATCAAAAGCTTGCCAAATAAAATGTTTCTAGTGTGACCATGTCGGCCACGAGGCTTCTTCGTGTCGAGCGAGAAACAAGCAGCCCTTCGTACTGTTTGTCAGAATGTCGTTCATTAAGCGACCAGCGACCTTAAGAAGAGTGCGAAAAGACGGGTTACGTGTGCAATGGTTCCATTGAGCCAAGAACAATGGCATGAAAGAGTTGAGATTGCGGGAAGCGCAGAAGAGGAGCTTCTCAATGTGCTTAAAGGCGACGAGGAAGAGAAGAAATGCACCACGCAGAAAGGACCTATGCCGCCTTCGGCTGGATGGGGTTTCGGAAAGAAGATAACCGTGTTACGTGATACAGGTAGCAATATTGTGATCGTGCAGCGGGACTCAGTTCTAGAGACAGCTTTGACAGGAAAATACAGCACTGTCATCCTTGTGGACGGAACATCGCACGAACAGCCAGAAGCGTGGATATACGTGACTTCTCCGTATTTCACAGGACGGATGTTGGTAAAATGCATGCCACGTCCTCTGTATGAGACTATTAGAGGGCATATACGAGGATTGCGACCACCTTTTGATCTTGACCCAAAATGGTCAGATAAGAAGAATCAGGAAGAATGCGCCTAGAAAGTGCCAGAAGACAATGAGGTACTGAATCCCATGAAGGTTGCAATAGCGAAGGTGAGAAAGCCGTGCAGCCACTATAGAGAAAAAACACAATTCTCTGCCATCAAAAAGGATGACCTGCGTGTTGCTCAAAAGGACGATTCACGTTAAGGCCCAGTTTTGACCGTAATAATGTAGTTTGCCATACTAGCTGGAACAATCTAAAGTTTTTATCATTAAAATCAGGCTTGCTTTATAGAGACTACAACTTTCGCAATAGAAAGAAGATTAAACAAGTTGTCTTGCCAAAATGCTTACGTGCATAGGCCCTGAAAGTCACCCATGACAGTTCTTTCTTTGGGTGTCAAGGAAATAAACCCACAAGCGACCACCGGCAGGAGGCATTTTATTGGCCCGGGATGCAGGCAGAAATAAAGTGGTTTGTTCTGTCATGGGACAATTGCCTAAGAACGGTGCCTCAAGAAAAATTGCATTCGCTAGGGCAGTAGCTAATTACTGATACACCTTTTAAAAGAGTGGGCACTGATATAATAGGACTAATACCACTTTTTTCAAAGCGAACCGGTACACCCTGGTGCTAATAGATTTTTCAACGAGATATCCTGACGCTGTTGCAATCCCATCGATTGATGCACCCAATGTTGCAGGGGCACTTCTTGAGATGTTGTACAGGATAGGAATTCCTAAACAGCTACTTACAGACGGAGGCTCATGTTTACGTCAGAGCTAATACAGGAAGCCAAGAATATTTTTCTACCAAGATGATGACCCCGAAACCTTATCACCCCATGTGCAATGAGCTGGTAGAGCGCTTCGATGGAAGCCTCTAGCAAATGCTCCGAAAGCTGTGTCATAAGAAACCGTAGTCATGAGATCGGTATCTATCTCCATTGCCTTTTGCATACCGAGAGGTTCCCCAAGAGAGCATGGATCTATAACCATTAGAACCTACCTATGGCCGACATGTAGTCGAGTTGATGTCCACTGTGAAAGAGTTGTGCACTCAAGATGAAGTGAACCACGAGCTGAGGACGACTTATCAGCACATTGTAGTTCTACAAGAACATATTAAAGATACCCTGAATTCGGCGCGCGAAAATTTGGTAAAGTCAAGGAAGTGCCAGCGCCAATACTACAACAAGAAAACGAAGAAGCGTGACCTGAAAGGGGGGGATCATGCTCTTCTTCTCTTGCCAACTCCTCACAACAAGCTCTTTCTCAATTGAAGAGGACCATTTACCTTGGTAAGAAAGAAAAATATCGTTGACGCCCTGCTTGACTTTGGAAACAAAGGCAAACCGTTTCACATCAACATGTTAAAAGATACTGTGAACGTACAACTGGCTGGAGGACATGAACTCCGCTTTCCTTGTAATTGAAGACGAAGCTTGTGACGAACAGATACCGTGCTTGGATAACAAGCAAAATGATAGTTTGGTGGGAGTCAAACTCGCTGAGACCCTATCAGCACGCCAATGGCAAGAAATCAGGGAGCTCTTGAAAACACTTAAGGATGTATTTTCTGATGTTCCTGGATGAAGGAATCTTGTCGAGTGCAAACTCAAGTTAACAAAATCTGTACCCATTCAAGTTCCACAGTGTCCTATGTCTTTTGCATTCAAGGATACTATAGAAAAAGAAGTGGAACACATGTTACGCCTCGAAGTGATCGAACAGTCAATGTCCCCGAACAGTTCTCCGATGGTTGTACTGAAGAAACCGTACAACACATATCGTCCGTTATCAATTTCCACAAAGTAAATGATGCGCTGGCAGCCGACGCGCAGCCGATTTCTCGGACCAATGTTGTTCGCAGAGGTGGGATGGAAAAGCTGTTTTTTGAAGGAAAATTTATACAAAGGGTACTGGCAAGTCCTCATGGCAGCTCAATCAACAGGAATGAAAGCATTTTCCAGCACATCCGGGCTTTACCAGTTCACATGGACACATGGAAGGTCTAGAGAACTAAATGGTTGATCTGGTTGCGACCTATTCCTGAAAAGAACGTATTTTGAAGTTACAGAAACTCTTCAAAAGGGTCAGAGAAGCTGGCCTTATCATCGAGGCACGGAAGTGAGACATTGGTCACCATCGTGTGTATTTCTAGGCCACAAAAATGGTGCAGGCAATGTGCAGCGATTGGAGACCACAGTTGATAAGCTGCTTGCTGCAAAGCGCCCTGAAACAAAAAGAAGCAAGTCTGATCATTATTACAGCTAGCAGGATATTACAAAGACTTCATAACGACGTTTGCAAAGATTGCCCAGCCGCTAGTAAAAGCTACAAGGAAGCAGGAGAATAAAGTGGAGTGGACTGTTGTAAGGGACTCAGTTTTTAAGAATATGCGTGCCGCACTTGCCAGCCGTCCAATTTTGAAGACTCCCGTTTTCGATAAAGGTATTGTGTGGCAAACAGACGCTTCAGAAATGAACGTAGGTGCTGTGCTAAGGCAAGAGCACGACGGTATTATACATCTGGTAGCGTACGCTAGCAAACAGCTTCTCTCACGCGAGACCCGTTACTCAACTACTGAGTGAGAGTGCTGCCGTTACAGTATCTACACAAAGTTCGGTATCTCAACAACAAAGTACTTCGTTGGAGCCTATTGTTAGAGGAGTACACGTTTACCATAGTCTACATCAAAGGAACAGAAAACGTTGGAGCAGAGTATACAAGTAGCATTTAGATGTGGGCAATGGATTAGTTTTGTAGCACTTTAAGGTATATTTCGGTAATGAAAAAAAAGAATATGGCAAGTGTGCGTAGTTTTCGTTTGTGATGCCATTTAGAATTATGCATGGACCGGCGTGAGTTACCGTGCACCTGACTAAAATTTTGTTTCAAGAAACAAACCTTTTAAAAAGTAGACTTGACATGTGCACGTGTAGGGTGTTGTTTAGTGGGAAAGCTGACAAAGACGTAGTAGATGAATTTGCTGGGCAGAAGCGCGGTGAAAGATCTGTCGTGAAAAAAAAGACGACGAAAGGTGCACGTAGAGGAGGGGTTCAAACGTTTGGCAAGCCGGTGTATTAGCCTATCCCCCATAGTGGGTACGAGCCAAGGCAGGGAAGCAAAAAAGAAGGTGAGACATCAAGGTGGCGTCGGGCGAGGAGGCAGTGAATACGACAGTTTGCCAGGGTGATAGTCGTGGCTTTGTCCTGAGTGCCTAAAAGGGCTCAAGGGTTCGGGTGGATTGCTTTGCTTAGCCTGAAGTATCAACGGTCCCTGGTCTACGCATATGAGAAGTCTGCGTCGCTTCATCGACCATGTTCTTCGGCACAGGCCTGCTCCGTCGAAGCATCTGCTTCAGCGTTGCTCTGCTCTTCACCGAACTTCTGCAGGGCCGTCATCCCAGAGTTGCATTGTGGCTTGGTAGACGTGCCCCGCAAACATGCCAAGTTCTCGGCGGGAAGAAGTTGACGTGTTGGAACTCAGATTAGGCTGGTGCGTTGCTTCTAAAGTTTTTTATCCGTTATATAATGCTCTTGTCGTGTGTACGTTTTCCACGTGTCAGCGTAAAGCGAAAGGAAAACGAAGACATCCTCGCCATTTTTTTCAGAACGCTGCTGTTCTCGACATAACTTGTTCTCATATCTTTATTATTTAAAAAGCGCAAAACATAGATGAAAAGTAGGCAGACTCAAGTATGAAGTCTAGAGCATCGTCGATCTGCGGCAGTGGATTCACGTCCTTACGCGTTACATTGTTCTAGAGACGGTAGCCTACGCAGAAGCGCCAGCTGCCATCTTCCTTCATGATTATCACGACCGGCGACGCCATGGACTGCAGGAAGGCTCGATGACGTTTTTTCTGAGATTTTTTTCAACTTAATGCTGAATAACTTGTCGCCCAGATTAGAAACGTGATAAGAACGTCGTAGGAAGCTCCTGGCGTCTCCAGTGTTGATTTTATGAGTTACGAAGGAAGTCTGACCGAAAGGACAGTCAGCAAAATCAAAATTGTCACGGTAGGATTTCACCAGGGGCTGGATATCAGCTGTCTGTGCTGGAAGAAGCTCAGGGGCGATCATACTGTTGATAGTGGCATCCGCTGCACTCTGCGAGGAGTAGAATAAAAGCAAGGACGAAGAAGACTTGGAAAGAAACGTCGAAATGGCAGCATCGATAGAAGAGGCTTGTGCCGAAGTAGTACCATCTGGGCGCACCAGCTGAAGTTTAGAATCGGAAGAGATGCCGTGTTTCTCGTGATTGTCGAAAGTGTGTGAGACATTGCAACATTTTTAGCCCGCAAAACGTCAGAAATGGGTGTCAACATGTAGTCACCATTGGGAACATGAGGGACCGAGCTCAGGTTCACGTAGGTAACGGCTTGAGGTGCCAGGTGACTGTGATATACTAAACACAGATGTGGTCGAGCTGGTCTTGGGTCGTCACAGTAACACGATAAATCAAGTTAAAGCATGCCGGTTCGACAATTTATGAGGGCAGATTGGGTGTAGAAAAAGTCTATGCCTATGATGTGTTCATGGGAACAACTTTTGAGCGCAGCAATTGGTACTGTCGTGGAGCAATAGGTGACACTTATACGCGCGGAGCACATTCCAAGCACGGGGGAAACGCACCACCGTCGGTGTCCTGTATTATAGGTACTGTGGGTGGCGTTAAGAAGTTTCTAATGTGGCAACGAAGTTCTGAATTCATCACTGATATGCGAGCACCTGTGTCCACAAGTGCAACAACGGGTGTGTGTGCTTCAACGTAAATAAGGCAGCGTCTATTCGGCAGCATAGTCAGAAGGATTCGGCAGGCAAGAAGTCGATGCAGCATCACCTACAGGACCTGCATCATCAAGGTTTCCCGCAGTAAAGGGTCACTCAGCAATGTTAGTCGGTAAAATTGAGGTGAGTCAGACGACGGGCTACGGGAGAGTGGTGAATGGTACTGGTGAGTATACGGAGATAGAGAACGACGATGACATGGTGGCATGCAAGGAACTTCTTCCCCGGTGGCCTGAGTTGATTTACGGTAAAGTTGAAACTGCCCATGACTCTCTCTGGGCGTTGGGTGTACCCTTAGAATACCCGATGCAAATAACCCCCGGTGTTACAATGGCGGGCCACGTATTCACTATGGCGCAGTTGAACCAAATCGGACGATCGTCAGCAGTACTCTACTCGGCTTGATTGTGAAGGCGCACCAGAAGGTTTTGGTTCTGGGCATACGAGCCAGGGTGTTGACTACGCTTGATCGGCTGAGAGAGAGCTGTAGTGCACTGGAAGGCAAGTCCAGCTTGGGGAAGCTCTTCTCGCACAATGACATGTACCAGCGGCACCATTGAGGGCTAGAGCAGCGCCTCCTATATTTTTTTCCAGTGCCCGGGCGAACGCTCTGTTTAGGCTATTGAGCGCGCGCTCCGCCTCCGCTTGCCGCTCTCGCGTGACAGCGCTTCGGGGATAGATAACGGGATGCTGCCGCTGACCGGCTGCGCGTATTACGAAGCTCGCCAATTCGTATTTTATTTCGAGTTAAATAGCCATCGTGCTTCTTGAGGGCTTTCACGGATGCAGGGAGGATGAAAAGTAACACGAACATAGCGGCGTGCTTTTTGCGCCTGGTTCTGTCAGGCCATGCTACCAGTTCAACATAATTCATTGATATTTGGGGTTAAGCGCAACAAAACCAACATACGTTATGAGAGACGCTGTAGTGGAGGGCTCCGAAAATTTAGACCACGTGGGTTTCTTTAACGTGCACCCAAATCTGAGCACATGGGCCTACAACATTTCCGCCTCCATCGGAAATGCAGCCGCCGCAGCCGGGATTCGATCCCGTGATCTACGGGTCAGCAGCCGAGTGCCTTAATGCCTTAACCACTAGACCACCGCGGCGGGGCTACCGGATCAACATATGTGTTCGAGTTCATTTGCTATCAAGTTTATTTTCTCTTTCAAGTTATTCCAACCTCATTATTAGCATGCCTCAGTATATATTACTGCTGTGTACCAATCTGCAGATCTGAAAAAAAAAATCTGAGGGCCTCTTTTTTCATTTTTTCGTTTGCAACAAAAAATACTCGCCAGTCTCCCTAAGGATTCACCAGAGATGACTGAACAGCAAAACTATCCTAGTTTTCTTCTGACTCCACGCACTAAATAATTCCTACATTCATCAGGGATATTTTTGCGCCCAACGTGCTTTTCTAACTGCCTCAAGGATTCGAAAAAAAGCTAGACTTCTGCCCCTCACCTGGTTATGCACTGCCGTCATGATCAGCTCTTTTCAACCAAGCGAATGGTTATATGATGTCACGTTATGTAACTTTCCGCTACCTCACAAACATTTATAATACGTAACGTAATATGACGATGTTTTCACGTAATGATGATTTTGTGCATAACTTGTGGTCACGCCACCGACGCGAGGGGACGACGGCGATCAATTTTCGCTTTTGATGAGGCATTTAAAGCTTTCGCCCTAAGGCACTGTATGGCTGTACCTCCATAAAAATTTAGCTTCCGCTGGTGTTCAGGGAGAGCGTGCTTGCAGTAATCAGGCAGAACAAGTGTTATCCTAATAAATCTTCGTACCGCACGCTAATATGCAGCCGTCATTTACAACACGAGTATTTTTTAGATTATAAGTAGTGGTGGCTGAAGATTAGCCGTCACATCTGGGAACATGGCAATTTGTATAACTAAACGGGAGTGCGCTGCATCCGAACAGTCAACAAATGAGTCTATTTGTAATGACACTGCCTTGCGATCAACGCCATGTGCAACGCCAGCGTTACGCCCTGAAGGTGAATGGCAGCTAATAAGCACCACTTAGGCATTCGGCTCTACTTTGCTCGCTACCAAATTAAGAGGCCAGAGGGAGAAGAAAGAAACAGCGCTGCACAGACGAATACTAGGGCTAGAACAATCCTTCCACGATTATGCAGACAAGCTCAAGCAACTAACCACAGGCCACACTTTTCATGCCTGCCACCTTGGCTCAAATTTAGAGTCAGCATTAGATTTCAGACTCTACCAGCCCCTGTTCAAACAAAGGCAAAGATTGCAGAAATCGCGCCGCTAATGGACTCCAGCTGTTCTTGTTCGTTTCGCAATCAGTTCGTTGTTTAGGCTCTGAATTGGTAAAATTACCTGCCATTGTTCCTCATTTTCTGTCACTTGCTTTTTACTCGGTGGCAACAAACGTAATGCTATGCGAAGGGATCGAATGATGACCAATTATCCTGGAAGCAGCCCAGTGGCATTTCGCGCTATTCAGTGCATGAACTCAAGGCTGGTGCACAATTTGCTACGCCGCTAGAGAGTAGCAAGCATCGGGGAACTTTAGGCACCAAGCTTTTATTATTAGCTCCTGGCAAAGGCTTCTCTCAAAAATTGACTTTCGTTGCCTCAAAAAAGCAACTCTCAGTCAAGCGAACGCCACGGTGACAAAACGATCTTCTTTAAACCACTGGCATCAGCTATCTGGTATTGACCTAGCAGACAATGCGTGGGCGCCTTGATCAAGTATTCGCGAACGACACATGCCTTTGAAGTCAGCTAGATGTCCAGAACAACAAGTGCGTCACGATTCTCGTTTTCAAATTTTCATTACATCTTAAACAAAGTGAATACACCGGAAACCAAGCCATATAGCAGCTTCTAACGCCACCGCGGCATTCGTTTGCGCGAGAGACGACGCGGTTGCATCTCTACTGCAGTTGCGGCGTCTGGCGGTGAAGCGCCGCATTAGCATCGACGGCCGCTTCCCATTGAAATCCGCTTCTTCGCCCGGTCACTGAAAAGGTGGCACCGGCTAGAGTCACAGGCAAGAGAGCACGTGGACGCTGGAGACAGAGCTTCAAGTTCACGCCTGATGAATTTGATCAAGGTCTCTGCAGTTAACAGCGTCTGTACTACAGGCCCGTCTTCACACGACCAGGTTGCTGCTGTATTAAAACGTTGAGTGAAAAGGTGGGCGATACGTCGACTTCTTGTGGCCTCAAATCGCTGGCACTCCTCGACTATGGCATCCACCGGGTTGCAGTCCTTGCATGCGAAAAGGTAGAACGCCTCATCTGCAATGCCTTTCAATATGTGTGCTACTTTCTCGGTTCCTTCCTTGTCGTTTTCTACATTTCAGCAAAGGGCGAGCACGTCCTGTATGTAAGTCACGTAGGACTGCTGACGTACGCCCACGAGATACCAACTCATTTTTGGCCGCTGCCTTTCCACCTACAATCTTTTCGAAAAGGGCGCGCATCTTTTTCTTGCACGCATCCCAGCTTCCAATTTCTTCTTCATGGTTCTCTATCCCCACTTTTGCTGTATGTTTCAAGTATAACAGAAGCAGCTAAACATGCACCTGACAGCGCGCTTCGGACGGGCCGCAAAATCAGCGGAAGACGTTGAACCCCGGACGAGGGTAGCCGATAGAGTATCCCAAAAGACGCACCGGGTACCTTGGCTTGTGTCGAGAAAGGGTACGCAACTTCTGAGATGTGTGGCAGAGAACATAATTTACGGCCAGTCTTGGCATCTTCAGCAGGACATTCTGTGAAGCTGTCATCGTATTGGCTTCGTCTGTGGGTCCCTCTCGTGGACGCGATGACTCGCATTGCGGGGCTGTCAAACACTCTGGTCGGTGACCATGGCTATCTCGTAGCGGTTGCAGCATGCTTAGCAGGCAATTCCCTTGGTATAGTTTGGGGCACTGGTCTTCATTACCATCGGTGTTTTGGACAGGCTGCGATGCCCGGGCATTATGATTTGACACAGGAGCCTCTACGCAGCCATCTCTGCCTCTTCTTGTTCTGCGGTCGTGAGGAATCAGGATGTTTTTTTGGTGGTTGTGCACCGCGGCGTCCATAGGGGTTAACGCCACCACAGCTGCACACCATGCTGCAGACGCCAGGGGCCTACGAAGGCCTCATCTCGCTGCTCTTGTTGAGCTGGTCACCAGCTGGCCGATCTATCTCTGATTCCTCCTCAACGCACACTGCCTCTTGGTGATCCGCACGGCATTCAGATGGTCTGAAAGTCATAATGTATTGCCCGTGATCCCAAGTAGGGCTTTACACCGGGAGGCCGAAAGTGCTGATGTTGACTTAGCCTGTTTGTGGCGCATCACTGGGAGCTGTTGGTATTGTGGACAGGTGGGGCGTGTCATGTCGTGACCCATCCGGCAGGACAGGGGTGGACGACTCCACGTGCCCGGGAGGTGTTGAGTTCGAAGACCACAATGCCAATTGCTCAGACTCGAGGGTGGTTTTGTTGCCTGTTTTCAGACTGGAGGACTGTGAAGAGACATCGTATGAGACATCGTATGAGACATCGTATGAGCTCGTATGTGTTCAGTATAGTAGGTAGCATGTGGCTAAGCCTTTGGGTACCGTAGTTGGTGCAAGATAACGGAATTTTCCACGGGGGTTTATACCGATGGAAGTAAATGGTTTGTTTATGTTCAAGATTTGCAAGTGTCAGGAATGCGTCGAGTTTCTCTCTGTTTGCGCTAATATAGGATTGTAACAACCTCAATTTGTATATGTCGTTTGCCTTAACAATTTTATATTTAACAAAGAGTTGTCCTGTGTGTTCAAGGTATGATATGTTTTCTATTGCACTGATCGCTCTTTTCTGAAGTATTTTTAGCCTATTTAAATTTGTTGACGTAGTGTTTGCCCACACTAACGCGCAGTAGTTCAAGTGGGCATGGATAAGAGCCTGATATAAGAGTCGCTTTACAGTAACGGGCAAAAGACGTCGACAACGATTTAGAGTGTCAACCACGCGTCTCCACTTTAAACGGATGTGGTCTGTACGCTCATTCCAAGTCACATGTTCATAAAAACTACTTCAAGCGTCTCAATGGATTTGGTCACTGCAATTTCTGTAGGGGCCTAGGGTAACATAATTTGGTATATGCAGGGATATGCCGAGAGCTCGGAAGAGGACACATTTTGTTTTTGATTCGTTTAACTATAAATTGTTCTTGGTAGACCATTCACGAAGCTTATAACATGTGTTGGCCGCTAAAGCGTCGAGAGTACTGAAATCTTTTCCAGTAAAAAATAATGTGCAGTCATCAGCATATAATATGAAGTTACAATTTTCACAAATTCTCGCTATATAAGGCTACGGTTATGATGACGGCTCAAGAAAAATATGTACAGAGTATCCATATGAAGGTTATGGCATTAAGAAATACACGAGAACTGTGCAAGCAGGCTGGCCTTTTTTCCCGAGGGCTGGACCGTCTACACTGTCAAAACTTCTTTTGTCGGAAGAATAAACTATTCCGGCGCCTCTTCCATCAGTTTTATTTTCTTTTTCATACAGTGTTTAGAAGTGATAAATTCACGATGCTTATTTATTCATAACGAACGCGTACAATGTTAGCGCTAAGCATTGAACCAGGATTTCGAGTCTGTCATCCACACTGTTATTTACTCTTGCGTATTGAGAAATTAACAAAATTAGGTGAGGGGAGGTCATCAAACAAGTCATTATTGCAGGGTGAGAAACAACGGATGGGCGAATGCATGACAAAATATAATAAAACATATACCTTCTCGTATATACCATATTCCTCCTATATACCAATCAAAAGTACGTGCTCCAATAATTTTTGCGTGAATCACTTTACTGGCGTCCTGAGAAGCACTCAAAATTAAAGTAAAAATCAAGAAAGACCAAGAGAGCACTTGTTTTTTTGGGAACAGTTAAAAGTCCACGCACCATACCCACTTTCAAAGACGAGGAGGGGAGGGGTGTTTCCCCTATCGTTCGCTACCCTTCACTCACGCAATGCATCCTCCTCGCCCTTTAGTCTTTTTTACAGTTGAAAAGTACGTGTTAGCACTAAGAGCTAAGAGCGTATCAGGATTTCGCACTTCTCGGCTACACGCCGTTATTGCCGCTAGCGCAGATGTAAACACACCAAATGATGTGTGATTCGTTCGATGATGTCTGATATCCACGCGCGACAAGAAAGAACACATGAGTGGCTGCATACCAAAGCTGTGCAGTTGCAAAAAACATTGGATATTACGTGTATAGGAACCAATCGAGAGTTTCTCTCCCTTAAAGTCAATTAAATATTCTCTGCGTCATAAAAGTGCGCAAGAAAGACAAGTTATGCCTCTTGAGAATATTCTTCTCGTTTTTCGTATAATGAGATCCTGGTGAGTGGCAGCCCTTTCAAATTTGGCCTTGTATCTGCATGTTTAATTGTTAATATCGTCGAAGAACGAGAGTCTTGTCTGGAGGGAGCAAACAAAAAGCTTATTGGATGTTCTGCGCGAGAAAATACAGGAACGGGATTCTGGAGACAGTGCGTGAGACGTGAGAGTCATCTAGCAGTAGTCTTGGAAAACGCAAAGATGGCATTTTATATAGCGAACACGTGGCGTTGCCCGCAATGCCGGAGGTCTTATATTATAGAATGCAAGGCGACAGATAGGTGCCATCACCGCATTGTTTTAGCAAAAAGTAGGAAACACCCGTCTTTTCATGCACAGCATTGCATTGTTAGCGCTGGTTAGTAAACGCTACGTTCTTTAGAGTTACATATGTAAGCCTTGTATTGTATAGAGAAACATGCCATAGATACTGGCGTGTTGAGGTCATGCCTCAGATACGCGAAATATTTGTTCTATTCGACAATACGCACAGGTATGAATGCCATAACCAGATCAATATTGGTGGGTGCTGCGGATATGGTTTGCTTTCAGCCATTTCTGGTGGCACCCACACAATTTGACTTACAAATGAACGAAAATTTTTGTGCCGAAGTATTTGAAAAACTACTACCGTTTTAAAAAGCAGACTGTGTAAAAATGAACAAAAGAGAGCAGTGAAACCGCGAAAGCGTGTACATGATAAATGGCATAAAGGCAGAAAAGAAGGTAAAAAAATTCGGGCAGCTTCACAGCTGTGGTGCCAAAGCAGACGAGAGAACGAAGCCAGGCAGCCTTCTTCGTTTTTCCTAGGTTCTCTCTTTCTCTTCCTCTCTTTCTTTCATTTGTCCCCGCTTTTTTTGTCTTCATTTCTATGGATTTCATCCTGCGTGTTTCTTCACCTATTTTTCTTCCTTACTCTTACCATTTTCCTTTTTTTCTGTCCTCTAGTTTATTATCATCAAGGCGCTCAAAAAATCAGACGAAGAAAGCTGCTCCTTGTCGAAAGAACGTGCTCAAATATGCTACATAAGGCTATGGTCTATGCGTTTTTGCCTGCATTTTGCCAACCTACGACAGCATATGATGACAGCGTAGGACAACCTGGCCCCTGAAATGCCTACACCTAGAATACTTGTCTGCGCGTTCCCATGCCGTTGGTTATACGTATCAGTCTGCTGCGCGTGATGATCTAGGCGAAAGATGGCTTTTTTCGCTTGACCCTAGTGCCTGGGTTGCCACGTTGTTTCGCTGTAACACAGAATACCTACCAACTAGCTTAGCTATCGAATATTTTATTACGTCATTTTTTGATAGCTCTATTTTTATGTACTCATCTATTAAAATTACCGAAGCACATTATATTAGATTCAAGATTCCAGGTATATGGTATACAACGAGTAACGTCGTTGCCCTTGAAGGCTGTAAGATCGTGCAGCATGCATGTCAGGCAATACTTTTCGGACTTTTCGAAGAGAGAAAGATAAAACTACCGGGGAGCTATTATCAGAATGACTTTCTAAAGAAGATGTGCACCGAACAATTCTTCACAAAACGGCAACCCTCTATGTATGCTCTGGACAAAATCAATACACCAAACCCTCGAGCACATTCCCAGCATCAAAAAGCAGTGGATGAATTTTAGGGTAACAAGAACCTGTGTCACAAAACGTGCGCTCCAAAGGGGCGCGCCGCCAAATTCTCCTGCCGAGGCGCCGGAGTGATGCCTCGAGGTCAACGATAAAAAAAAGAAAACAGACATCGCACGTCCCTCTCCCCTCGGAAGCGTAGGTTCGCCGACGGGCCTTCTCGCGTCGGCGGCCGAGCAGGCCCTAGAAATTTCGCGATGGAAAGGGGCATGGTGATGCCGGGTTGCGTCATCCGTCGCGGACGGCCATCGACCCGTCTCGCGCTTTCCCCCAGCCTTCGCTGCGCATCGCGCCGACGAAATGATGAGAATTTTCTAGAATCTCGCGCGGAAGGTATTTAACCGAGCAGCAGATATGGGAGATCAGGAGAAGAAGGAAGATAGCGCCAGTGTGCGTGGGGTTATTCCGCCGCGTCGGTCGGTGAAGGTTTTGTCCTTAGTCACAAAGCAGGAGAAGAAGAAAGTATGCGCCAGAGTGCGTAGGGTGTTCCGCCTTGAGGGCGAAGCCTTTTGTCTTCCGTGACAAAGGAGGAGAAGAAGAGGATTTCCACCTGAGGGGTGACGACTCGAGCTACAGGCAAGAGTGTGTGTCTACCGCTATCGAGCGAAGACACGTGGCAACAGCTGCGTGTGTGAAGCCGACATGTTTCCGGCAAAGAAGTTTGGAGCTTTTGGAGCGGCCAATTGAAGACGTGAGGTTTCCTGGAAGAGAAACTTCGGGGGCAGCGGAACGACAACAACGCTGGACTTTGAGTGAGTAATTATCGGAAGAGTATCATTCAGTCTTTTGTTCCAAGGACTTTGGACTCAATACGTTTTTGAACTCTTTCATCGTTAGGTGCCTTGGTTTTTCCATGCTTATGACTGGATTGTAGAGCGTATTGTTGTTTGTGTCTGTTGTTTCGAGTGGGGCTGATTGTACTGTGTAGTACGTTGTTTGATTGGTATCATATCATATTCAACTATTGTCGAGTGTGCGTATTTATGTATCGTGTTTATCTGCCATTATTGAGAATATAATTTTGTTTTGTTTATCAAGTCTCGGCTTACTTGTTCTTTGGGCCACAGCCGGCGTACGCTGGCGCGCCAAAAAGGACCACTTCTAAATTGTCCACGCTTTCGTGGTGCGGTTCGGGGGGCCGATACTTCGGCCCTTGGAATTAGCCCGGCGATTGAGTCCCTAATTAACGGGACCTGTGACAATTAATCTGGCGTCCGCGCCAGGACCTTTTGGTGCACGTGCGTCCAAAGTAGTGAGAAAGAGCCTCGAGTTGTTGATAGTGCTATCAGAACGATTTATTTGTTGTTCAGTGTTCTCGTTAACGAGTGCAGGGGAGTGTTCCGATAGACTGATTGAGGCCGATACTTTTTCACGCGGCAAGACCTCATTTGCGAGACACAATGAATATTGAAAAGTTAGTAGCTCTTGGTGAGAAGATGGGTCTTTCTGGCGCCGAACTACGGAAGTGGGTAAGTCAGAAGGAGAAAGAGGCGGTGGAGAGAGAGAGGTTGGCAGCTGAGAGCCAAGGAAGAAAAAGCAGCTGAGTTGGAGAGAGAAAGGCTGGCCGCTGAGATGGCGAAAGAAGAAAGAGAGGCAAAGGAGTGACCGCTGAAAGAAGAAAGAGAGCAGCAATTGAAGTTGGAGCTGGAGAGAGAAAAGTTGGGAGCCGAAAGGGCGAGAGAAGAAAGAGAGCTGAAAGAAGAAAGAGAGCAACAATTGAAGTTTGAGCTGGAGAGAGAAAGACAGGCAGCTGAAAGAGCGAAAGAAGAAAGAGAAGCAGAGATGACTGAAAGGGGACGGCTGCGGCAGCACGAGATGGAACTCGAGCGGCTCCGTTTGCAACAGCGAAGTGAAAGTCCGGTCCAAGCTAGAGTTGAAAGCAGCGAACGGGAAGATCATGGCTTCCGCTTAACCCAAGCAAGCTGCTCGTAGCGTTTGATGAAAGGAAGGACGACCTTGACGCGTACCTTCACAGACTTGAGACGATTGCAAGGAGCCAGAATTGGCCGGAACATCAATGGGCAACTGCTTTGAGTACTTGCTTGAGTGGTGAAGCGCTCAGTGTATACGGCAGGCTGACGCTGACCGATGCAGCCAACTACGCAAAGGTGAAAGCTGCTTTGCTGAAGCGATTTAGATTTACTGTGGAAGGATTCCGGGACAGATTACGGACAGGAAAGCCAGCTATTGCTGAGACGGCTACGCAGTATGCCGCCCGACTTTGCCATTATTTCGACAGATTGATTGAACTTTCAGGGACAGCGCAGGAGTACGATGAGCTTAAAGAGCTCCTAATTAGAGAACAATTTCTTCCTAGTTGCCACCCAAGCCTGTTGCTGTGCTTGAAGGAGAGGAGAGCTAAGCCACTTGAAGACATGCTTGAATTAGCTGATCAATTCTTGGAAGCGCAAGGCGGCACGAATTTGATCAAAGTCAAGAAGGAGTGTCCCGAAGACTCAAAAAATTCGGCACCCGAACAAAAGAAGCGTGCACCGGAGAGTGTTCCGCGATGTTTTCTGTGTAACCGAGTGGGTCATCGGGCGAACAACTGTCGTACTAACTTTACGAGCCCTACGGTAGTAAAATGTTTCAAGTGGGGTCAGACTGGGCACAAAGCAGACGCATGTCGTAACGGAGCGAGTCAAACTCACCAGGTATCCTGTGTGCTAGCAGCAACGAAATCCGATGGCGATGCCGTCACCGATGGATTCGTAGAGTTGAAAAATGGGGGGAAACTTCCTATTGTGGGTGCTGTAATGTCAAAACAGCCAACCGGTGTTACGAAGGGAATGCCAACGCTGCCTGGAAAAGTGGCGGGCAAAAAAATTGCCCTCAGCTTCCCTCGGGGGAACACTGAGGAGGATGCGGACCATATAATTGGTTAACGGGGTGTTAAAGTGCGACTTACTTGGGTCGATGTCTAAATTGGTTAACGTGGTTGTGAAATGGGGTGTTAAACTGCGACTTACTTGGGTCGATGGCTAAATTGGTTAACGTGGTTGTAGGAGGGGGTGTTTAATGAGTGAACACGTACACACGTATGCGAAAGGGCGGCGCTGGTCGAAGGGACGTCGATCATTGTGTTTGTGGATTCGTTGGAATTCATTTCACCGCGACCTTGGACGTCGACGCGCCGTACAAACTAACCGACGAGCGGCAACTGAGCGAGCGAGCGCCGACCTTGAGTATATATACAGCACGACGGCGCATGCACTGTCAGCTGTTGAATGTTCTCGAAGCGCGACGCCACATGCGCGTCCACTGGAGAATCAGGAGAATTGTAGATGTCGAACGCGGTGTGTAGAGGAGGAAGGGTGCACAGATGGTGGAGGAGTGAAGCGCGCGCGGTGTGTAGAGGAGGAAGGGATGCACAGATGGTGGAAGAGTGGGCGACGGCGCGACGGCGCATGCGCGCGCGTCAGCTGTCGAATGTTCGAGAAGCGGTGTGGACGGCGCGGACGACGCGGACGGCGCACTACAAGGCGCGAGTATAAGATGCTCCGCATCTAAAAGATTACGGTTTTAAGAGACACCGGTAGCTCCACGGTTATTGTGCGGAGAAATTTTGTACGGGAAAGTGAGTTGACAGACAAGACAAAACCGGTTTGCTTAATTGACAGTACGGTTCGGATGCTTCCCGAAGCAGAAATTGAGGTTGAAACCCCGTACTTCGGCGGGAAGGTTACTGCTCTATGCATGACGACCCCCCTGTACGACCTCGTCATCGGAAACATTGACGGGGCGCGAGGGCCGAATAATCCAGAACGTTTGGAAAAAGACCCTAAGATAGAGCCCTCGCCAACCCAGCGACCGCGAGATACAGTGGAGGAGCATCCCATGACAGATCTCACTCGAGCCCAAGGTGAAGCCGCGGTTCAAGAGACACTGAATGGAAAGATGATCGTGTTGAATGAGTTCACGTGCTGGGCAGCTGGACACACGTCTGTACGACCTCAACCAACCGACAGTGTAAAGATGACGGAGTCGGCCAGCCAGGGCCAATGTCGTAACATGAACAAGCGGGTGACAGAATCGGCTGAACGTTATGACCCGTTAACGGTGTCGGAAGTGATAACGATGGCTGAGACACCGCCTCAGATACCGTCGTTGAAAAGTGCTCGCCGAAAAAGAACGAGGAAAAACAAGAAGAGGTCAAGCGAGCATCGCGAGAAAGGGCGCAAGCGCCGCTCAAAGTACACAGGATAGGGGCTGAGGTGGAATCGGAATGTGTTTGGCACGGCTGAGTGCCATATGTTGTGTTAATGTTCTTGTTATCCTGTGACACAACTGTATGTCGAGTGAGTCAAAATGTTTGTTACGGTGATGTGATGTATAGTATTGTATAATTGTTGTAAAGACAGAACTTTGTACATTTGTATTGTTTGAAATATGTGATCAGGGTTGTATTCATGTACCTGTGGCTATATTCTATGTGTTGTGAGATTGAATTGCAGTGTACAATAGTAATAAGTGATCTGTTCTGAATGTGACGTGTCATGAGCGACGGACTATGTTACAGTCTCTGAGAGTGTTGGCACTGTTCGCACTCGTTTGTGTGGTTTTGAATATTATGAGATAATATTCTTATAGTGAGGGCAGTGTCACAAAACGAGCGCTCCAAAGAGGCGCGCCACCAAATTATCGCGACGAGGCGCCGGAGTGACAACTCGAGGTCAACGATAAAAAAAAGAAAACAGACATCCAAAGACTCCCCGGGCGCGAGTCCCTCTTCCCTCGGAAGCGTAGGTTCACTGACGGGCCTCCTCGCGTCGGCGGCCGAGCAGGCCCTAGAAAGTTCTTGATGGAAAGGGGCGTGGTGATGCCGGGTTGCGTCATCTGTCGCGGACGGCCGTCGAACCATCTCACGCTTTCCCCCAGCCATCGCTGCGCATCGCGCCGACGAAATGATGAGAATTTTCTGGAATCTTGCGGGGAAAGTATTTAACCGAGCAGCAGAGGTGGGAGATCAGGAGAAGTAAGTTAGCGCCAGTGTGCGTGGGGTTATTCCGCCGCGTCTGTCGGTGAAGGTTTTGTCCGTAGTGACAGAGCAGGAGTAGAAGAAAGTATGCGCCAGAGTGCGTAGGGTGTTCCGCCTTGTGGGCGAAGCCTTTTGTCTTCCGTGTCAAAGAAGGAGAAGAGGATTTCCACCTGAGGGGTGAAGACTCGAGCTACAGGCATGAGTGTGTGTCTACCGCTATCGAGCGAAGACGCGTGACAACAGCTGCGTCTGTGAAGCCGACGTGTTTCCGGTGAAGAAGTTTGGAGCTTGGAGAGCGGCCAATTAAAGACGCGAGGTTTCCTGGAAGAGAAACTTCGGGGGCAGAGGAACGACAACAACGCTGGACTTTGAGTGAGTGATTATCGGAAGAGTATCATTCAGTCTTTTGTTCCAAGGACTTTGGACTCAATATGTTTTTGAACTCTTTAGTCTTTAGGTGCCTTGGTTGTTCGATGTATATGACTGGATTGTAGAGCGTATTGTTGTTTTTTGTCCGTTGTTTCGAGTGTGGCTGATTGTACTGTGTAGTACGTCGTTTGATTGGTATTATATCATATTCAACTATTGTCGAGTGTGCATATTTGTGTATCGCTTTTATCTGCCATAATTGAGAATATAATTTTGTTTTGTTTATCAACTCTCGGCTCTGACTTGTTCTTTGGGCCACAGCCGGCGTCCGCTGGCACGCCAAAAAGGACCACTTCTAAATTGTCCACGCTTTCGTGGTGCGGTTCGGGGGGCCGATACTTCGGCCCTTGGAATTAGCCCGGCGATTGCCTCCAGATTTGATGGGACCTGTGACAACCTGTCAAGGCTGAACCTCCGTATGAACGTGTCCCAGATATTTGAAAATGATACGGGCAAGGCGTACCGACATTCACAGGTGTAGCATTAAACCTAATACGATGGCCTGAATACTTGATCAGAATTTATGTACGGCATTGGCGATGCACGCTACACAGCGGATGTCCGGGCACTGCGTTCCTTGTAAACGCATTCCGCCAGTTTCATTGATGTTGAAAGTTTTCAAAATTCACCATCTACATAAACTCTAGTGAGTCAGCTGCTACTGAACTAGAGAATTCACTAGGTTGAAACGAAGAGAATAACTCTTGAGCCACAAAAAATGAAAAAGGAGCATGCTGGGAACTATGAAAAAACATGAAGTACGAGGCGTCGTTGGAGATTGCTTGGTGGATGCGACGCGTTCCTAAATGTTCTTTTATGAGAGTAGATCTACGCGGTCGAATCACTTGTTCGCTGGTGTGTGCCGTAGCCGAGATCAGCATGACGATGGCGCTGTTGACAATTACAACGATGACGATGATGATCACGCACAACTACCGGCTTGTGCAGTTGTGAGATTGCGTGGCGTATAACTGCGAGGTTCAACCTAGTCATATGAGTGCATTTGCAGTCGTACTATGCCTTTCGTATGGCTGGAACCAACCAGCAATGACCAGGGTAACGTGCAAACGCCCCATCTTTGCCATCTTCAGGCTAGCTGCTGCACCACAAAGCAATAATGAAGAAGGCAAAATGATATTCACAACTCAACACATCTCTACATTACCATTGCCAGCGCAAACAAAGAACACGCCTCACAGAGAAAAAAAAGACACACACGAGTGCTGCGACACACACGAGCAGCGTCAATTTTATTTCAGAAATATGAATCAACCAGGCCCAACTGAATTTTCGTTCAGCACACTATTCTGATCAATAAACGGTGTATGTAACTGTACACCTCTTTGTCACTCATTAACTTGCGTGAGAGGTGAATGTCACGGGTGATTTGCGGTAACACTGAACGATGCCACTGCTTCACTCTCTCATCACCCTTCTTTTCGCCAGTACGCCGTGTTTTTTGTTTTGCGTGAGCCCAACAAAAAAAACACAAGAATCAAGGATACGGTGGGAATTGTAATGCTTGCTCAAGGAGGGAGTGACTTGAGAGAAAGTAAACGAAGATGGTAGGCTCACTTTCACTTTTCCCCTTTTCTGGGTGAAGCGTATTCTGCTCGTGAAATTCGAGTGGAGAATAGTGACAACTTAGTGACGTCATTGTGGCGTTTAATAGGGTGAACTTGGAAGAGATGATGCGCTAATTGCCGAGCTCACGCTAAGCAACGGGGGTTTAAATGAAGCATTCGTTATTTAGATACACCGAGAAGACCTTTCCCAGCGAAGTGATGTATTTATTGTCCAGAAAGGGTTGAAATATTCGACGTACCACGGCGTACTGCAATTATTGCAGGTAGTCGTGGCTTGGCCTTCCTCAGAATATCCGCCGGTGCGTGAGTGGCGTGGGCAAAAACAGACGGTTACGGCGCTCACCTCATGGCGCTCAAAATTCTCTTCTTTCGCTGCAGTCTCTCTGCGAAAAGAACGCGCTTTTAAAATGCAGCGACGTAACAACTGTAGCACTAGTTATTTCGTGCTCGTCGTGTCTACAACTATGCGTATGCATATCGTGCATCTTTTGTTTTCGAGCAGAGCATTGAGTGTTGAATTGTGGATATTGTTAGCCCATGCTCTTCCTGTGTTCGTTCATTTTTCTTGAGCAGCGCACTGCAAGTTTCTACCTGGTGGCCGTCATTTGCGTAACATGAAAAACTATGATTTTTGCTTAAACATGAAGGCCTCAAAGAGTTACATTTTCTCTACGGTCGGCATTGATCTTCCGATTCACCCAGACTAAGACTGAACAGGTGCTACTTATTCTGTAAACAATATTACTGCGACGAAAGTTACTGCAACAAATAATTGTGCGACATCTTTTTATTACAATTTCCAGGAGGAAGTCCATCATCCACGCTATGAAGCTCACGGCTCTACTGTGCACATACGGTTGTTTGCTCCGCAGCATTGTCGCTGAGGAGGGGAACTTCAGCCTGATCGTACTTCACACAAACGATGTCCACGCTAGGCAAGAAAAGTTTCTGGCTCACGATTTGTGCATGGCTGCTGGGCAGTTTTCGGCCTCTAGAGAGCATGAGTAGAATAATGGTATCACGAACAATAGGTCTCACTACACAGACCAGTAAAACCACCGCAAACAAAAACCAAGTGCAGGATAGCCACAAATCTTCACACTATAATTTTTACAAATACTGCAAAGTATGGTGCTCACAGAGAAAAAATGTTACAATTAGGGCTAAGAAGTGCGCGTACGTCCGTTTCCACTGTTTTCAATTCATATCAGCGTAAGTTTACATCTAAAACATTCGAGTCCAGGGTTACAGAAAAGGTATAGACCAGACTGGTTGCGAAGAGACACGTTTATGTCGGATAGCAATTGTTTAACAACTTTGACGTGGGGTTACTTTCGTCACGTCACTTTCATAAAGAACACAGAAATAATACAGTGGAACATCAAAAGCCTACTCAGAAATCTTGAAGATGTCGGAGAACGTTTACACGAATGCTCACTAAAATACCTGCGTGTGCCAATAACGCACTTAAATTTGAAGCAGACCAACTCTCTATGTAACAACAGTTTTTTTTCCGAAACAGCCATAATGATACCATAACATCACCTGCAGCTATTGCCATTAGAGTGAATCAAGAGTTGCATTCGCACACATCTAGCTCCTAACATCCCTTAAACCAGTGGCTGTTCGAGCGGTGTTTTCAACAAACTGATCAAAAGTTGTGCTATTTACGCACCTTCGTGATATCATCTATAAAAACATGATTTACAAGACCCAATGAATGAACTTCCGGAACCTTATGCTCTCCATAAGAATTCAATGCACATACCAGGCTATAGGGTGGCTCTCGTTTCGACGTGCCAGCTAGACTGACTCAACAGTTCGTTCTGTCTTCTGACGCTTTCTCCAGAATTGAAAAGAACCAACCTATTGTAACCTTGCTAACAATACCTATTTCCTCATAGACCTAAGCTTAGTATCTCCATCCCGTCTGCCTTCTACTCCACTGCTAAGTCATCACTAATACCTACAGAAGTGATTAATTTTTCATAATTTTGAGCACACCTACATACTGAATGTCCGCCGCAGGTTCCCAATCGGCTCACAAGGAGAGCCGACTGGGAACAGTATTATACCATTCATCTTTGAGGTTGGAGTGACATATGTGGTTTAAGCCCTGATGCTGCTGTCGACTTCTTCTCAGCTTTGTTTATTGATGCTGCAACAAAATGCACTTAACAAACGAATAAACACCCTGGAAAATGACGTGCGCCATGGTGGAACTTCGAGTGTCGAATTGCGCGCTACCATCAAAACAAAGCATGGCGGCTGCTTCAGGAGTCACCGACCGCTGAGAATTTTGAAAGCTCTAAAAAAATCAAGTCTCAAGTCAGGAGAATGTGCTGGAAAGTCAGGAGAGAAAGTTAGCAGCAGTTTTATCAGTCTCGCACTTTGTTAATAGGGTAGCGGAACAGCACATTCACTCTTTTTAGCGAACACACCAGGCGACATTTTAGAGACCAAGCGAACTTCCTAGGCGCCTATTTTGATCAGGTGTTAAGCTCTTTGAAGCAGGAAGAGAAAATAGAACCAAATTCACAAAACAGTAAGCATACAATGACGTCATTTCTGGAGAAGAGCTCCCGGTATCGCTAAGGTACTGCATTAAATCTGCTCCATCCTCCGAGCGAGTCGTGTATGAAAGGCTAAAACTTCTGCCTTCTTAAACGCAAAATGTCCTGCTTTGTATGTATAACAATGTTTGGCTTTTTGGTGAGATCTCCGTTGCTTGAAAAGTAGCCATTATTGTTCCGACTCTAAAACAGGACAAAGGCCCATTGATAGTTTTCAAATACAGGCCTGTCAGCCTTACCAGTTGTCTGTACGAGGTCTTTAAAAGATTATAAATAAAAGTGTGATAGATTTTCTTGAAGGAAACGGTCTGCTTGACTCACACCAGTGCAGGTTTAGAGAAGAAGAATCCCCCACGGACCACCTCATTCGTATCGAGGCACAAATTTATTTCGCTTTCGCTCATAACCAATTTATTCTTTCTGTGTTTCTGAATGTGGAAATGACCAACGATCCTTCGTGGCACTTTGCAATACTTTAGTACCTGTCCCAGCATTTATTTCATAAGAAACGTTATTCGTCCAATCGGACATTTCGTGCTGGATTGAGCACTGTTCTGTCCTAAAGATTTCTCTAGGAGACAGGGGTGCCGCAAGGAGGTATATTGAGTTGTACACTTTTTAAAGTCAAAATTAACCCCTTGCACCACGTTATACCATAAAATATATCCAATTACACGTATGTTGGTGACGTAAAATTCGTCTTTATGTCATGCAACGTTACAATGTGTGAACGGCATGTTCACTTGGACTTCAACAAGGTTTTCACATGGACCGCCGAAAATGGGTTTGAACTGAACCTACAAAAAAGCACTTGTGTCTTATTCTCCAGAAAGAGAGGCGTTCATCCTTGTCCGAACATTATTTCGTATAGTCAACGTCTCGCTCTAAAACGTTAGCATAGGTTCCTGGGCATCATAGTGGGCGCCAAACTAACATTCATACTACATATCAAATACTTCAAAATAAGGGCCTAAAAGCATAAACATTCTGAATCTATAAGGACGCAGTTTATGAGGTAGTGACAAGAAGTGTCTCACAAATCTATACAAAAGCCTAACACGTTCGGGCCTAGATTACGGAGCTATATTACATCAGCCTGCAACACTAACTGCCCTAAAGATTCTCGACCCTGTTCACCTTCTTCGAACTAGTCTTCCTACAGGTGCTTCTCGAACTAGCCCTATAGAAAGCCTGTACGTTGACTCGAACAAGTGGTCGCAACATCTCAAGAGATCCTGTCTGTCATTTCTATTCTTTCTTGAAATAATTGCGAACAACAAACTCCCTGTACACCCCACAATCAATGACTTGTCCAGTTCTGTCCTGTTTGACAACCGCCCCACCATGAGACAGCCCTGTGCACTTCGTGTGATAGGTATATCCGAAGAATAGGGTGTGCAACCTTGTGAACACGGTTTGGCTGCTTCCGCTGTATATGTCCCGCCATGGAAGTGGTAGATCAGAGATTGTGCTATGTACTTCGATGAAGTTACTGAGAGAGCGCCAATTGCACATATTCAATCACACTTCCTTGATCTCCTGCATGAATGTTCGTCTGCAATTTTTACTGCTGCTTCAAGTACGCGTATGTCTGCGTCGTACGCAGCGGTCAGTCCACCAATTTTCGATGGAAGTGTTCTACGCCCTAGTACGAGCATCTGCACTGTGGAGGTATACGCGATATTATCGGTCATGAAACACGTCAATCAAAACTGTCAAAAGCTGTGACATGATTCCATAAGCGCGGTAACATCTCTGAAAACCCTTAAAAACACACGAACCCCGTCCTTGTTTCTGTATACTCGCATTTGGGCATGATCGACGCCCACAAACAGTATGCTGTAGTATTTTGGGTGCCAGAACACTGCGAGATTCAAGAAAACGTATTAGCGGATCAACTAGCGGTTCCTGCCCACTAGAACACCCCCACCAATAGATCAATAGCTGTCCCTCCACTTGACCTCAAGCCCTTCCTGTACAGATGATCACGGATTATTGGCAGCATTCATGGCATAGGCAAGTTCCACCTCATCAAGCCGCATATCGCGAATCGGCCACCGATATCGAAGTCGCCTACACAGAAGTAATGTTCACTAGATTAACAATAGGGCATAGACACAGTACATACTCAGACCTTTTCTACGGTGGCGATCCACCTGTATGGGAAAAGTGCGTTGGACCACTCACCGTGTTTCATATTTCACTATAGTGCAATGAATCAAATACAATTAGAAAAAAACACTTTCAGTTGCCCTTCTGCCATCAAATGCCCTTGCACCCATCGATGTTCATAGGTGGGCAACTGCTTCTTCGTGATCAATCAATGTTTGAGTTTTTAAAGGATGTTAATAGTTCTGACGTCATTTATCCACGAATCCCTGTAGCACGATCTCTCCGAGTGTAGGTTGGTGCAGCGTTGGGACATTGAAATGGTACCTACGTAGGAACCCTTGGACACAAAAACTATCAATGAGGCATTCATGTGGATGCCATATACCCCAGTTTAAATTTAAGGGCCACTTTCATTTATTTGTATTACACGCATTTTGATGCCGCCCCCATCAATTTGAATAGATCAAGATGTTTCACCCGTGTGAGACCGCGGTATTTTAGGCCCCTTTACAGCCACTTATTAGTACCGAAGTTCACATCTTCAATATGTCACCGCAAACCACGCATCATTGCAACCTAGTATAATTTTATGGCGCTCTTTGGACAAGTACGGCCCTTGCACCAATAAAAACCACGTATAAGCGCTATCATTACATGCAAATGTGTAATGTTGATAAGCTTGTGCTCACATATACAGCAGTTGTATTTTCAGGAGTCGATGACAAGTATAAAGAAATAACAAATTGATTTGCTCGATATGTAGGATTCAACGTCCCAAAACTACCAAATGATTATGAAAGACGCCATTGTGGAGTACTCCGAAAATTTCGACCACCTGTAGTTTTTTCAACTTGCGCCCAAATCTGAGCACATGGGTCTCTAGCGCTTTCGCCCCCAACTAAAATGCAGCCGCCGCAGCCGGGATTCAATTAGGCGACTTGAGGGTGACCAGCCGAGTAGCTTAGCCACTATACCACCCTGGCGGGGCTAAAGAAATAAGATAAAAAAGTAAGTCTCAACACAGACAAAATACCATGAAGACTAAAATTATATAAAATTTTACAAGGGCATAAGCACGATGATAATTTCCGAAGCGTGAAACTTCTGCTAGACAGAAGCCACTAAATTTACTTCTAATTTGACTTGACAATAAATGCGAGAAGGAGACCATAAACGAGTTCACTTGACAACGCAGTTACACTGTGTTACAAGACGACAACTAATCCTTATATCTTTAAAGATTTGTAACATAACTAACTCATCGTAGAGTGTGAAAGAATCAATGGGCACTCTAGAAGACGCAAAACACTTGAGCATTATGAGTGTGCTTGTGCTAACACCATTTGTTTTTAACGTTTTAAGCTTTAAAAAATGAACTTCATTGGGTGAAATAATCGAACTCGATAGGCACACTTATAATTTGCCAGTTCACTTTAATGCGCTCTTACAGCTGCCACCAACACTCACATTTCTACTGATTTCATTGTCATGCCGGATGAATATGCTGTTCTGCACAGAACAATAAAGGCGCGCTCCATGGCTTGGCTTGCTTGGGTGCTGGCTGCATTGCACTGCTGCTCAGCTAGGCTAGCCACTAACAGGAGTATCAGCAGTGGTGGCTTTGAGCCACTCCACGAGTCGCCTTTATAAATCAAGTATTGTGTTTATAGTTTAGAGATTAGTTTAATAAAAAGCAAAAGTGCTAGGCCACACCGTGCGTTTGGTGTGTAGCGACACAACGGACCCGAGCTAATGGCGGGTTTCGACTACCTACCAAGCCCAGCCGTGCATGGCTTTGCCGTGTTCGTAAGAATGAAGGTCCTGAACTTGAGCTGACACTGGGTGGTTGGACCCTTAAGGTCCCCCAGCAGATGAAACACACCCCTTTGGCCCCGGCTTTACGTAGACGGCACCCCTGGGCTGACCCACTCAGAAGAAATCGGCAGTCGCCTTTTTCTATCTCTCTCTCACTAATCTTCGTTTTTGTCTCTTACTTTTATTTTTCTTGTCATGTTCTTCATTCGGAATACTTCTCAATTTCCAGGCGGCGAGGGTTAACCTGGTATAGCTGTTCAAACTAATTTATTTATGACAGGTTATCAATATCCTAGGTTAAGGCAGGCGTCTCCAAGTGTTTGCTTTCAAGCATGTAGCGTCCCCATGTCAGGCTCGGTGGTGGTGGGCCACCATCGTGGCCGAGTTTATTGCATTTTATGGCAAAAGCTCCCCCCCCCTTTCTGATCGCTACCTATATACGTGGCGTGCTGAAGACACTCTTCTGCTTAACACACAAAAGCCGACATTCCCAAAATACCATGTTATCCACAACCAGAACGAAAAACTGACAGTCCAAGCGATTCCCGTATCCTCGTGTCGAAAACCCGAACGGAAGCAATAGGCTCAGGTTATGAAGGGACAAAAATGGAAGTGGCGATCTTCATCTTCACCAGAACGTGATCAAAGTCCAACGAATAACAATAGGTCGCAAGAACAAGCTGACCCCAACACAACACGTAATAACACACATTCGGAGCAAGTCACCTACCAGAATCAATCAAAACCGGCTATTGTGAGCTCCGTGTAAGACCATACCTTCCCAACCCTCCTCGATGTTGCCAGTGTCAACGTTTTGGTCATGAATCGCATAGCTGCAGAGGGCGTCCCCCTTGCGCAACGTGTGCATCCATCGAACACAAATCGGACAGCTGCACCTCAGAAACAACTCATTGTTCGAAATGTGAAGGAGATCACACTGCCTACGCACGATCATGCCCCGTATGGAAAAAGAAAAACAAATAGTAGAACGTAAGGTCAAATTCAATCTGTCATTCCAAGAAGCACGTTAACACTACACAATCAATCTTATCCATCCTTCGCAGTTCTGACACGCCGGGGCGCCACGCCACATGTCTCTGGACCCGTGATTGTCACACAATGTGGGGCCACAGTCGTGTCCACAGCGCCTCCGTCAGAGCAGCTCGTATTTCTCCACCACCTGACAAACAGGGTCGGCAGATCCCCGTGTCTGCTGAACCTCATATCACTACAAGCACAGTTACGTGCGAAAGTTCTGTGACCATGCCTGCTGAGCAAGCGCCATCTACAACCACACAAGAGAGGACGCATACAAGTACGACTCTTCCCGCGCCTCAGACGCCGAAGGAAAGGCGCAACTCTTTGAAGCACACCAAGAAATAAACCCGAATTACAGGGCTCCTAAATTCCCTGTACACTTAGGCCTTGATTTTGTACACACAGCCCCACACAACACTAAAATGACAAAAAATGCTACAGTGGAACGTCAGAGAACTGCTGAGAAACCTCATCGATATTCAGGAGCTCATACACAAACATACACCAAAAGCGCTGTGTGTGCAAGAAACACACTTGATACGAAGACACACTACTTTTCTATGCAATTACATTATCTTTCCAAAGGACCGGAATGATGCTATTGTGCCTTCCGGTGGTGTTGCCACTATAGTAAATCAAGGGATTGCATGCACACACCTACTGCTACAATCATACTTCTAGGTGGTGGCCGTCCGAGCTGTTCTTTTCAACAAACTGGTCACAATTTGCTCTATTTACACACCTCCACAACACCCTCTTGAAAATATTGAATTCTAGTCCATCATAGACGAACTTCTAGAAGCCTACCTTGCCCTAGGGGACTTTAATGCAGATAGCCTCTGGGGTGATTGTCGCTGCGATGCGCGAGGTCACCTCATTCACCAGTTCCGGTGCAAGCGTGCCGGCTCCAATTCCCCAATTCTTGGGGAATTGGAGCCGGCACGCTTGCCGACATGAAGATCAAAACACTTCTGCTCTTGCAGGTTTTTGCGGTCTTTTGGACGGAAACTGCGCATCAGCCGTTCGGCGGGCATACGGTACACGTGTGTTCTGCCATTCCATCTGCGGATACATCACGCAAAGCGTCATCAGCTCGAGCATCTTCATCGCTGGACGAGGAGTGCTGCGATCCTTGTTGGGCCGCTTGCGTGAGCGATTACGACGGCGACAGTCGCTGCATGTGTGGAACATCATGTGACCCAGAACTGGCGTATATATTTGCGCGACACCTTGGCTGCGTGGGAATTGGAGCCGGCACGCTTGCCGACATGAAGCTCAAAACACTTCTGCTCTTGCAGGTTTTTGCGGTCTTTTGGACGGAAACTGCGCATCAGCCGTTCGGCGGGCATACGGTACACGTGTGTTCTGCCATCCCATCTGCGGATACATCACGCAAAGCGTCATCAGCTCGAGCATCTTCATCGCTGGACGAGGAGTGCTGCGATCCTTGTTGGGCCGCTTGCGTGAGCGATTACGACGGCGACAGTCGCTGCATGTGTGGAACATCATGTGACCCAGAACTGGCGTATATATTTGCGCGACACCTTGGCTGCGTGGGAATTGGAGCCGGCACGCTTGCCGACATGAAGCTCAAAACACTTCTGCTCTTGCAGGTTAGTGCTGTTCGTATGCTTGAAATTCCTAAAGCACTTTTAGCGTTGCCGGCTCCTCCCACAAAGGCATGTGTCGCGAGCACCACGGTGCGAGTGTGCACTGGAGTTAATGGGAAGCGTTTTCGCTTTATTGTGAACCGAGTGCTATATGTTGCTCTTCTTCTACTACTTTCTGGAGACATTGAGCTCAATCCTGGGCCTTTCGATAAAGGTGAAATGGATTATTTGAAGAAGTTGCAGGATACTATTATGAGTAAGTTAGAGAATATTGATACTAGGATAACTAACAGTGATACTAACATAGCTGAAATAAAGAGCAAGCTAGAGATGACCGAGGGCCATATAGAAAGCGTCATGAAATTGGTACATGAGCAAGCCACTGTAATAAAGAATCTAACTCATCAGATGCGAATTCTTCAAAAGAAAAATATCGACCTCGAAAACAGAAGCCGTAGAATGAACCTTGTGTTTTACGGGATAGACGATAATGACCAGCATGAAACTTGGGAACAGTCTGAGGCCCTCGTTAAGGGCATCTGCACTGCCCAACTCGGATACGAACTGACATCAGTTCAAAGGGCACATCGCGTAGGTCGTTTTAATGAACGGAAAAAAAGGCCAATTATTGTGAACTTTTCATCTGATAAGGAAAAAGAGGTCGTCCTTAAAAAAGCCAAGAATTTGAAAGGTACACAGTACAGCATTGAGCAGGATTATTCATTCGAAACGCGCACTGTACGAAAGAAGCTTTGGGAATATGGTAAAGCGAAAAGGGCGGATAAGAAAAACCTGGTTAAGCTAAAAGCCGATAAACTGATTATAAACGGCAGAGCATTTACTTGGGATGATGAAAAGGAAGGAGTCGTTGCCTTGTCTAAACGATGACAGGAAAATTGTACCATCTGCGTTCATCGTGATTTAATTATTGCAGTAGTGAATTGCCGAAGTGTAATAAACAAAATAGACGAATTCGCTGGCTTGCTTGATACCGTGAAGGCCGATGTCGTGTTCGGTACAGAATCTTGGCTCAACCCATCCATCTCTGATCATGAAGTGTTTCCTAACAATTATACTGCCTACCGTAAAGATAGGCCGAGTCATGGGGGTGGTGTTTTCTTGTTAGTTCACTCGTCCCTTTCATCCACTAATCTTGATATCGGTAATGACGCTGTCGAATCTGTCTGGAGTACTGTTACAGTCAGTAACAATTTTTCTTTTGTAGCTGGGACGTTTTATCGACCGCCCGCCGCGAACTCCAGTATTTTGCAATTATTAGGTGACATCGTTTCACAGGCGTCTGACCGTACGATATTATTAGCAGGTGATTTTAATTTACCCGATCTAAAATGGCGAAGTCACTCATGCGAGGTGCTGCATGCCAGCCGTAATAACCTAGAAATGAAGAACATTGTTGACACTTTTGGGTTGATACAGTACGTTTTAGAACCCACAAGACTTAAGCATACCCTTGATCTTCTCTTTTGTAACTCCCCTAATTTAGTAAGTAACGTTGATATCATTCCAGGCATTAGTGACCATCAGGTTGTAGTAGCAGGTGTTACAACAAAAATTCAAAAAATCACGAAGAGTATCAGAAGAAAGTTGTTCTTTTTTGATAAAGGCGACTATCCGTCAATTTCCGCAAGGCTTCTTGATTATTTGCCTGTATTTGAATGCTTGGTAGAGGAACACAGTGTAGAGTATTTGTGGAACACATTTAAAAATAAGATACTCGAACTCTCAGAGCAGTACATACCAAGTATGGATTCGGCTAAGCTTAAGAAACGTAAAAAACCGTGGGTGACTTACAGTATCCTGAAACTAATTAAGAAACGAAGACGGGTATTCAAAAAATACAAAAAAATGAAAGGTAAAGTTCATTATAAGAAGCTACAGAAGCTAACACGTGAATATAAAGAAGAATCAGTATATGCAAAGCAGCATTTTTTTAAACGATTGAATGAAAATATGAGTACAAATCCTAAACCTTTCTGGCAATATCTAAAGGGATGTGGGTCTGATCCGGTTGGAATAAATGAACTTATTTTCGATGGACGCACTCTTTCCAATGATACGGATAAAGCCACGTGCCTAAATAATTACTTCCAATCCGTTTTTCTTCCTAAATCTGCATTGAGCTCACCCTTGCCAAGTAGCAGTGTTCCTCTCATGGAACCTCTTGAAATTAGTGTCAGCGGTATTGAGGCCTTGCTCAGGAATCTCGACGACAGTAAAGCTATCGGCCCTGACGGTGTCTCTCCAAGAGTTTTAAAACAGTGCGTTAACCCCATTTCGCTCTACCTTTACCTGATCTTTGAAAAATCACTAAGTACTGGCCAGTTGCCACAAGACTGGAAAGTGGCAAATGTAGTCCCGATCCACAAAGGAGGTCCTAAAAAAGACGTCACGAATTATAGACCTATTTCGCTTACCTCGATATCATGTAAAATCATTGAACATGTAATATATAAGGCTCTAATGAAGCATTTATTAGATTACGATTTGTTAACAAAGACTCAACACGGTTTTCGTAAGGGCTTTTCCTGTACGACCCAGCTTCTCGAGTTCTACAACGATCTAGTATCTGAAATTGATCTAGGTGGGCAAACAGACTGCATCTTTTTAGACTTCAGTAAAGCTTTCGACACTGTTTCGCATCCTCTGCTCCTCGAAAAATTACGAATATTTAATATAGATGAAAGAATTTTTAATTGGATAGAGAATTACCTGTCACAACGCCGCCAATGTGTTGTCCTGAATGGTACTAAGTCGGAATTTCTAGAGGTCACGTCGGGCGTCCCCCAGGGATCTGTATTGGGGCCTCTGCTATTCATAATTTTTATAAATGACATTAACAAAGATATAAGCTCAAGTATACGGCTCTTTGCTGATGATTGCGTAGTCTACAGAAAAATTCAGAAAGAACATGATGTCCTTGAATTGCAGGCTGATCTTGCACGTATTCATCAATGGTGCCTTAAGTGGCAAATGAAGTTAAACACAAATAAGTGCGTTCATGTGTGTTTTACAAAGAAGAAAAAAATATTTGATGCAAATTTTTGTCTAGGAGGAAATAAATTAGATAATAAATACTCGTACAAATATTTGGGTGTATTGCTGTCGCATGATTGTTCCTGGAATGCACATGTGGATTATGTGGTTTCGAAAGCCGCGATAGCGTTGAATTATATTCAAAGGAATTTGAGATGTGCAGATCCTAACCTTAGAAGTACGGCCTACCTCACTTGTATTCGTCCAATCTTGGAGTATGCCTGTACTCTTTGGGACCCAACACAAACAGGTTTGATAAATAAATTAGAAAAAATACAAAACAGAGCAGCCAGGTTTGTTTTGGGTCGGTACGGACAAAAGCAGAGTTGTACCGAAATGAAAAAGGAGTTAAACTGGGAGTTACTGTCGTCCCGTCGCAAAAAATTGCGTTTGAAGCTTTTATACCAGATATTTCATAAAAAAAAACGGGACTAGACAGCGACACTTACTTAAAAAGACCAGATTACATATCTCAACGTACAGACCACATACACAAAATAAAGCCGTGCCGGGCCAGGACGAACCTGTATTCAAACTCGTTTTTTGTTAAAACTATTAACGAATGGAATTGTTTGACATCTGAGCAAGTGTGCAGTGTTAATGAAGATGTATTTTTTTCAACTTTGCAACCCCCCTGCTGTTACGCCTCTGGCAAAGCGGGGATATGTATGAATAAAGAATAAAGAATAAAGTTCCTTTTTTCTTTTGTTGCAATCCTCCTCAATCGGAAAGAGGCAATATACTACAACGTCGCAAACAATACGTGTCCAACAATAGACCTCAGCATAGAATCCCCATCAATCCTGCCTCTACCTAAATTGAAAGTCATTAATAATTAAAATAATTCATATGGTAGTGACCACTCTTCTATCATTATCAACACATCAATAACAATAACAAATAAATGTCTTGCATAGGCTCCAAATTGACTCACCGACAAATCCTATTGATAAGATTCAAAAAATGACTCTAGTATAACTTGGCCTGACATGGCGGCGTTAGGCATAGAGGATGATGTGTGCTACTTTACAGCTTTCTTGGCTTACGCAGCAACGAATTGTATTCCCCAAATATGTGAAACGTCAGGCAAACTACGAGTGCCATGGTGGAATAATGAGTGCCGCGATGCGCGGAAAAAACAAAATACGGCATGAAAGTTCTTATAGAATCACCTACAGCCAATAATCTTGTAAACTTTAAGAAAATCAAGTCACAAGCAAGGAGGACGCGCCCACAGGCGAGGAGAGAATTTAGGCACAAATTTTCATCTGGCAATAATTTATACACAGATGAGGCGAAAGTCTGGAACATGGTTGGTAAGGTGGGAGGACGGAAAGCACATTCGCTTCCTCTAGTGAACACACAAGGGGAGAGTTTGGAAGACCAGGTGAACACTCTGCGGGCACACTGCCAAGAGGTCTCCAGCTTGTCACACTATAGTGAAGCGTTGCGACAATACAAAACCCGATTAGAAAAACAGACATTAGAACGCAAACCCACAACACATGAGGCATACAATGAACCTTTTTGTTTGGCTAAACTACAAGCCTCACTAACCTACTGCAAAAATTGTACCCAGGACCCGCACCGTGTGGCATATGAAGTGTGCGAACATCTGCCCTTTGAAGCCCAGAAACTCTCTTCTCTCTGTATAATGCGATATGGTCTTCCAGCGAGCTACCCTCAGCCAGGAAGAAAGCTATCGTCATCCCAATCCTGGAACAAGACAAGAACCCATCCTCAGTTTCCAGCTACAGACCATTAGCGGTAACCAGCTGTCTTTGCAAGGTCCTTCAGAAAATGATAAACCGGCGCCTGATGCACTTTTTTGAAACTAATGGCCTGCTTGACCCATATTTGTGTGGGTTTCAAGAGACTCGGCCCACCGCTGATTACCTTCTCTCTAGCGAAGCACAAACTTGCGATGGTTTTGTTCATAAGCATTTTTTTCTCTGTTCCTCGATATGGAAAAGGCATATTACACTACATGGCGCCTTGGCATATTGCGAGATCTGTCAAATTTAGGTGGGCGGGGTAGAACGCTGACAAAGATTGGAAAAGGCCTGTCCAACCGCACATTCCGTGTTCGAGTTGGCGCTGCCTTATCTTGAATATTTCTCCAAGAAACAGGAGTACCACAAGGAGGTGTATCAAGCTGCACATTTTTTGTAGATAAAATGAATTCCTTGCACCTGTCTCTCCCACGTAACATTTTTTACTGCGTATATGTCGATGATGTACAGATTGGTTTCAAATCGCGCAACATATCAATGTGAGAACGTCAGGTGCAACATGGTATCTCAATGACCAAATGTGAATGGTTGTATGCTGAGTGCGCAAAACAGCACTTCCGTCTTTTTTTTCCCAAAGCGTTCTCCATCACGACCCCGACATTGACCTGCATGGTTAACTCGGTCAGTGAAGACCTATCACAAGATTCTTGGACTAATATTAGACAGATGCTTAAACAATGAATATTTTGAAACTGTTGTCATGCACAATGTGGGGTAGTGACAGGAAATGTCTGATGAACTTATATAAAAGCCTCGTAGGCACATGCCTATGTTACGGTGCTATAATTTATCTGTCTGCAACACCATCAGTCTTAAAGATTCTCGACCCCGTCCACTTTCTAGGCATTCGCCTCTCTACGGGTGCTTTTCGAACCAGATCATGGTGAACCTGTACGTGGATTCGAATGAATGGTCGCTCTGCCTACAGAGATGTTACGTTTCATTTGTGTACTTTCTAAATTTAAAGGCAGACAAGCAACACCCTCTATTTTCAAAATGAATGGTTTGTGTAGTTCTTGCTTGTTCGAGAACCTTCCTTCATTGAGGCAGCCCTACTCGTTCCATGTAACGGGCTTGTCCGAAGAAACAGGTGTGCCTCTTCTCGAATACAGTTTGATGGCTCCTGCTGAATATCAGCCACCATGGCAGCGGGAGCTTATAGACTGTGATGTCTCTTTTGTGTAGGACACAAAGCACGCACCGCTTGCACACATGCAGACTTTTTTCTAGCACTACAATATAAATTCTTTACCTATGCCTCAAAGTCCAACACTTCTGTGTGATATGCAGCGATAGGCCAATCTTTTTCTGAGGCTTGCGTTCATCATCCCGATGCAAGCATTTTCACAAGAGAAGCTTATGCAATACTGATGGTCGTAAAACACACCAAACAGATAAAATTACAAAAGGTGGTAATAAACACAGATTCTCAAAGTGTGGTTAAAGCCCTGAAAACTCCTCAAAAGCACCGAAACTCTGTGCTGGTGTCACCTTACTCACTTTTGTGCATACTGTACACTTTGAAACAGCATGTCGTTGTCTGCTGGTTGCCAGGGCACTGTGAGATAGAAGGAAACAGTTTGGTGGACAAACTGGCTGCTTCCACAAACTTCCAATGCATCAATACCCATCCGTGCACTTGACTTGAAACTTTTTTTCAAAGTAAAGGTCTGGGGGTATTGGCAGAACACGTGGGATAGACAGAAAAAAAACTCCATGCTAGTGAGCCGCAACTCGGTAATTGGCCACCCCAATCAAAATTACGACACACACATGTAACGATTACAAGGCTTAGAACAAGACATACACACTCTACACATTCATATCTTCTGTCCACCGGCAATCTACCAGAGTGAGAGTTGTGGAAAAGCACTTAGGGTTCCCCACATTCTCGTCCAGTGCAATAAGTTAGATGCTATAAAAAAAAGTATTTTTACTGCCCTACCGACAGCAGCTCCCACTATACCCTGGGATGCTCATCGGTAGGGACCTGCTTTTTAAACTACAATCACTTTTCACGTTTTCAAAGGATGTTCACAGCTTTCACTCCATATTTCGAGGTTATCCGCGGTACGACCTCTGGGCCGTGGGCGTGGCTGCGCTGACTACATCTCCGCAATGATTTTATTATCATAAAATTTCGCCATCCACTTTCACGGCACATATTTCAGGCCACCGTCATGATTTTATTACCTCTATGTTTTTGTCAGCGTTACCGCGGGGAAATTTAAGGCCACTTTACAGCCACACATCATCTCATTGTTCAAATCTCTTGCCTACTGAAATGGAGCACTTTGGCGATCAATTGGCCTTTGTGCCATAAAATGCCACTCATCGTCATTAGCTTACACCGTGACAACTTCGCAAGGCAAAACAGTCATTAGCGCTGTCTTTTATTTTTCTGTCACACAAGCACTACCTTTTCAGAAGTCTTGTAAACATTACCACAGCACCACTTTTCACAATATCGCTTCACTCCCGCACACTTACCTGCTCACAATAAAACAGAAGCGCATGGGCTAACCAGCGCCGAAGCGAGAACCAAGCACAGCACGTAGATCATGGGTTGGGGTCGCCTACGTAACGTGCCAAAACGCTGCCAATCCGAAATATCACACAGCAGCCTAGTGAGAGACTAGGAAGCGAAGCGAGCAAACAATCACCAGCACAAAAACACATGAAAGGCTTCTCGAGTGCTGGTTGCCGTTAATACGCAAGTGGTGATATCCGCTAGGTAAATACACGGAGGTACAAGCTTCGCCAAGCTTCATCATACAAACGATGCGCTGCCGCGGGTTTTCACACAGCTTACAAGCACCGAAAAAGCAGCGCTAGTCACAACACACCCAGTGAAACACTGAAAGAATTCACGCAAAAAGCAGTTGTTAAAATCAGTACCGACAGACCCGCTGTTTACGACGCCATGTCGTTCTCGCCTATAACACAGCACGTAAGAGGTCTTCTGAAAATCTCTTGCGCCTTTTTACGCTGGAAGAAAATTGCTCTTATATTCTAGGGGGAAGATGTCATGAACTCGACAGGCGTACAAGAGGAAAGAAATGTTTTGGGAACGTCATAAGGTTATCTGATGTTAAGAGTAATGCTTCACAACCAATCAAATGCTGCGTTCGTCGGCCAAGCCGTCGTCTGCTCTCGTTTGTCGTCAGCTTCGATGAGAGCATGCAGTGGCCTGGACAACTCTTATGATTTACTTGTAGCCGCACTGTTTTAGGGGCGACGGTCCTTATAGAAGCACCCGTTCTTCCCTCCTAGCCGTTGTAGTGTGTAACAAGAACATTTTGGCCTCCGAGGTGGTGCCGGCGAGTTATTTCTTCTGTGCGTTCTTGAACAATAAAAAAGAGTGCTCAATGTACATGCCAATGGCTGCTAATAGGGAATGAGAGACAGGAGCATTGGGCTTTTAGTTAACGCGCACGCTGCGATCCCCATTAGCAGCCATTGGCATGTACATTGGGCACTATATGACAAGAAAGGGTTGCTGCGTTATACTCGCTGGGTGTAACCTCCTTAGTTTAAGAAATGTTTAGCGAGATTTGAGTCGCAGTGCCATGAATAAAGCAAACTAGTGTGTACCATGAACTCGAGGTGGTTAAAGGTTCCCAGGGAAGAAGATCCGAAGCGCAAGGCGTAAGAAAGTGTGCGTGTGCCACCTTTCGTTTAGTCCTTGAAATGTCCGCTGGATGGCGATGCTTCTATATGGAGAATATATGATGAAAAGATGCGAGATGATGGTACTTGGAGTGTTGAATAGATGGACGAACAAGCACACAAACAGATGCATGCATGGACGCATGAAGGAACGCAGGGGCGGGTGCATGGTCGAACGTAGGGATGCGCGCACGAACAGACGCACGCACGGATGGGCGGATGGACGCATGGATGGTCATACAGACGGACGCATGAACGGATGGAAACAAGAACGAATGGACGAACGAATGCTTCGCCCCACTCTATATTATTCACTCTGTGGATATGCTGCCAACTTTTTTACTCAATATTTGGCTTCGTGAATTCACTTGCGGGCATGTTTTGGTGACGTGGCCAAATATACCAGCTACATCGCCGTTGTTGATATGTTAAAGGGCAGTCACAATGCGTTTTATTGCAGCGGTCTATGCGACTACGATGTCCTCTTAATACGTTTTCTTTTTTGGATTCGTGAATCAACTTATGCGACCAAATGTCCTTTAGGCGAAGATTTCTTCTTAGGTGAGTTTTGTGCATACGGCCCCTGGTCAATTCCTGTATCTGTCTTATGCAACCTCGTATGATGCGTCTTATTCCTGGCCTTTGTTGCGTGAATCCAAGTTCACTTTCCTCCGAACAGCCCTTTCCACAACACTTTTTTTGTTCACATGCTCTCACTTATATAATTTAGGCGCCTCCATGCACACGATGCTGAGATATATCGCACTTCTATCCGCAACACGACCAATTTCACACCGCTCGACTCATATGAAACGCTCCCACATTCTGTCGTGCTTTCGCGTATTGAAAGTGGAAACTATTTCCTAAATGTAAGGCTCCATGTCATAATGCTGCCATTTGCTAGCATTCCTTTAGTTAAAAATTCAAAAGGTTGATGATTGGTTTGTACTCTGAATGACCTCCCATGCAAATGAATATGGGACGTTTTGGCGCCCCTTACCAAGGCCCCACATTTTTTTACGATAGTCCAATGGTTCTGTTCGGTGCTAGAGTGCCTTCTATTGGCGAAGCATAGCGGGGCCTGGATTCTACTTTACCTTGCAGGAGTATCGCTCCCATTGACATATTCGAGGCATAACTCTAAAGCACAAATTCCCTCTGCATAACCACGCCGAAAAGTATGGTAGAACGGTAAATTTCACTCTTTAACTTTTGAAGTTTTCTGTCCTAAAGCCATGTCCCATTTCTCTACGTTATTTTCACCCTTTTGGTTAATTAAATAATAGGTCTAAATATTTGTGCCTTGTGATGTATAAATTTTCTAGACCACCGGGTCAACCCTAAAATCAACGAAACTTTCTTAGTTTTCGTTCTCCCCATTCATTGAACTTTGTCAACGATCACTTTTTTAATACCTAATAGGCTTAACTCTAATTTTCTCCAAGAAATCCGTGGTGTTGTAGCACAACTAAGATTTATTTGGTTCAACCATCAATGCAGCGTTCCTTACCGTCTCAATTTTCGCTGTAAAGCCTGCAATTGTTGCTCCCTAGTATCGGCCTTGGAGAGCAAAGAGGCGAAACTGCTGGTGAGAATCAGGTAGGATCAGATCTGCTGAAAGATGGAAGACGAATTGTGTTAGAAAAACTAGCCACCCTAATGACGGGGTGTCTCCTGACAAGAAAAAGACCAGAATCTTGGAAGAATGCTAACATCATCCTAATACAGAAGAAAGGAGATGACAAGGACATGAAGAATTACAGACTGATCAGTTTGCTCTCTGTCGTATACAAGCTGTTTACAAAAGTATTTGCTAACAGAGTGAGGTAACGTTGGAATTTAAGCAACTAAAGGAACAAGCAGGATTTCAAACAACCTAGTCAAAAAACGACCTCATTCATAATACTAAATTGGTAATGGAGAAATGCTGGAACAGGCAGCCACTATTTATAGCCTTCTTAGATTACGAGAAGGCGTTTCATTCAGTAGAGATATCAGCACTCATGCAGACACTTCAGAATGTGGGCATTTAAGGAGCATATATAAACATCCTGAAAGAAGTTTAGAGGGGATTGTAGCGCCGTCGTTCGGGCGACGCGCAAACCGGAGAGCGCGCGATGGCGACAGAAGAAAATAAAGAAGGCGCTAGGCCGTGGCACGTGAAGCCACGGCTCACGTTCCGGGCTGGCATCGGTTATCGTTCAGGCGTGTCTCTCTTTCGCTCCTGTGCCATAAGCCTACAAGTGGTGACCCGGACGAAGACAATTACTGACTCGAATGGACCCTCAACCGAACAAGCCTCACGTCAGCAGAACGTCTCGGCCGTGCAACTGCGTCTCCCATCTTTCTGGCCACAGGACCCGCAAGTTTGGTTTCATTAGGTCGAGGCGCATTTCTCCCTGTACCGCATCGCCTCAGAAGCGACACGCTACTACCACGTAGCCTCCGTCCTTCCTCCTGACGTTGCCAGCGAGCTCTCCGACGTCCTCTCCAAGCCCTCGGACACTACGCCATAGCAGCACATTAAAACCAAGGTGCTGGAACGATTCATGCCTTCGGTACGCGTCCGCCTACAGCAGCTCCTTGCAGAGGGGGACCTTGGCAACAGGCGCCCCTCCCAACTACTGCGCCGAATGCGACAGCTTCTTGGGAAACACGACGTCTCTGCCCACTCAGCGTTGCTTCGCGAGCTCTTCCTCCAACGCCTTTCTCAGCCAATCCGCCTCGTCCTCGCGGCGGCCGGCGACGTCAATCTCGACCGCCTGGCGGAGCTCGCCGATCAGGTTCATGAAGCGACCTCCCCATCTGTCAACGCTGTCTTACCACCAGCAGACACAGCGATTTCGCGCCTTGAGGCCCGCATCGACGAATTCGCCGCCTCCATTGCCGCACTCCGGAGCCCCCTGCAGGAGACTCGTTCGCTTCGTTCCGGTCGTCGAGCTCTTCAAAGCACACGAGATGCTCGGAGTCCCAGCCCTCTACCCCTCTGCTGGTACCACTGGCGTTTCCGACACCGAGTCACGAAGTGTACACCCCCATGTTTGTGGCAGGGAAACGCCTGCCGGGATCACAGACGGCGGCGTGTGATCTCCCTTCTCGTCCCAGCCACCTTTTCATGGTCACGGACCAGCTATCGGGCGCCAGGTTCCTTATAGATACGGGCGCGGAAATTAGCGTTGTGCCCCCGACTAAGGCTGATGATTGAAAGTCACAGGGGCAAGTGCTTCGTGCTGCCAACGCCTCGTCTATAGTAACGTATGGGCTCCGATCTCTCACCCTCGACTTCGGCCTTCGCTGCATTTTCCGGTGGGTTTTCGTCATCGCGGACGTGGTTCAACCGATCATCGGCTCGGACTTCCTCTCATACTTCGATTTGGACGTCAGCGTGCGGCGGCGCCACCTCATAGATGGTAAGACTCGTCTCTCCGTCTCGGGAGTCCTGTCCGACATTGCTCCAATGGCCATCCGCATGCTGATACCTTCCTCACCGTTCGAAAAAATCTTGGCGAGTTTCCCGGAGTTAACTAAACCGTGAAACCTCACTCAGCTGCCAAAACATACGGTGACACACCACATCGTCACCCGGGGTCCACCGGCAGCCGCTCGACCACGCCGCCTGTTCGGAGACCGCCTAGCTATTGCTAAACGGGGGTTTGACCACATGCTGCAGCTCGGCATTATCCGCCCGTCGTCAAGCGCTTGGGCTTCCCCACTGCATTTGGAGCCAAAGCGTGATCCTGGTGACTGGCGTCCTTGTGGGGACTATCGAGCGTTGAACGCCAAGACTGTCCACAACAGCTATCCTCTACCTCACATCCAGGATTTTACATCGCGCCTCGACGGCTGCACAATTTTCAGCAAAGTGGACCTTGTTAAGGCGTACCACCAGATTCCTGTCGAGCCCGCCGACATACCTAAGACCGCCATCACGACGCCCTTTGGGTTGTTTGAATACGTTCGGATGCCTTTTGGACTCCGCAATTCGGCTCAAACTTTCCAGCGGTTCATTTCTGAGGTCACACGGGGTCTTCCTACTGTGTTTGCGTACCTTGACGATGTCCTCATCGCCAGCCACACACCTGAAGATTGTGAGCACCATCTACGCGCTCTGTTCCAACGTCTTCAGCAGTACGGCCTCGTTGTGAACGCCTCTAAGTGTACTTTCAGCGCATCTGTGCTCGAGTTCTTGGGCCATCACATATCATCCAAAGGAATACGCCCTCTCCGGTCCCACGTTAAAGCAATTCAGGATTATCCTCAGCCTACAACACTGCGCCAATTACGCCAATTCCTGGGGCTTGTGAATTTTTCCAGGCGCTTCATACCACACTGTGCCGAACGGCTACGACCGCTCACCGACCTCCTTCGGTCGACCGCCGGCCCGTCCTCCGCCATTCCTTGGTCGTCAGAGGCCCAGGCCGCCTTTGCTGCTGCTAAGCAAGCGGTCGCTAACGCCGTGCTTCTCATTCATCCACGCAGCAACGCCCCTACTCGGTTGATGGTGGACGCATCCAGCGTGGCCGTCGGAGCCGTCTTACAGCAGTGCATTAACTCCGAGTGGAGACCCTTGTCGTTTTACTCTCGGAAGCTACTTCCTGCTGAGACCCGCTACAGCGTCTTTGGCCAGGAATTACTAGCCATCTGTGCTGCAATACAGCACTTTCGGCATTTCCTGGAAGGATGCTCGTTTTACGTGCTGACTGACCATAAGCCACTGGCGTATGTTTTCCGCACTAAATCATCCAAGTACGTGCCCCGTGAACTCCGCCATCTGGCTTATATATCGGAGTTCACGACTGACATCCGCCGCGTGAAAGGAGCTGACAACACCGCCGCAGATGCCCTTTCTCGTATAGCCGCGGTTGACTCTCCACCGCCAACCATCGACTGGGCCTCATTCTCCTCGGCACAGCAGGATGATAGAGAGCTTGCCGCTTTTCGGGAGAACCCCCGTTCTCTCCGACTATGCCTGGTGCCTCATCCATTATCATCTGAGCGCTTGTGGTGCGATTTCTCAGCTGACCTTCCCCGCCCTTTCGTTCCCACTTCATTACGACGCACCGTTTTCCACTCCTTACACGACATCTGTCACCCTTGCATTCCGGCTACTCAACGTCTTCTCACCCAGCGCTATGTCTGGCCCGGAATCAACGGTGATGTGCGCGCTTGGACGCGCATGTGCCTGCCCTGCCAGATGACAAAGGTCTCCCGTCATACTAAGACGCCGCCCCAATCTTTCCTTCCACCCGGCTGTCGTTTCGACCATGTTCATCTAGACATTGTGGGCCCTCTACCAGTGTATCAGGGGTACCGTTATATATTGACCATGGTCGATCGCTTCACACGCTGGCCAGAGGCTGTTCCAAGTCAAGATATCACAGCCGAGACAGTTGCCCGCGTTTTCATTTCTACGTGGGTATCCCGTTTTGGCGGTCTTGGCACCGTGACAACAGACCGTGGACGTCAGTTTGAGTCCTCGCTGTTTACTTGCCTTAATCGCATCCTCGGAGCCAGACATTGCCGTACCACGGCTTATCATCCCTGCGCCAACGGCATGGTGGAACGCCTTCACCGACAACTGAAGACCGCCTTGACTACCCGCCTCAATAGAGCCACCTGGGTTGATGCCTTGCCACTGGTGCTCTTAGGTTTAAGAGCTGTCATCCGGGCAGACCTGCAGTGCTCAACAGCAGAGCTGGTGTATGGCACTTCTCTACGGCTTCCGGGAGACTTCTTCACGTCAACGAAGCTACCGGACCAGCCACAGCAATTCCTACAACGCCTCCTCGACTGCGTTCAAGACCTCCGGCCCACTCCACCCAGACCTTCCGAACACAAGACCATATTCGCCCGCCCTGATCTGGCCACTGCAACACATGTTTTTGTGCGCCACGACGCGGTCAGACCACCTTTGACACCAGCCTACGACGGACCATTCCGCGTCCTTCACCGCACCCCCAAAACTGCCACTCTACTTCAGAACGGCCGTGAAGAGACAGTCAGCTTGGACCGACTCAAGCCGGCGTACCTGGAGACCGCCCTAAAAAGCCTCTCATCTACGACTGATCTTCCGTTGGAATACTACAAACGGCATGTCACATTCCGACTTCCAGTCTACACAGGGGGCCCTGTAGCGCCCTCGTTCGGGCGGCGCGCAAACCGGAGAGCGCGCGATGGCACCAGAAGAAAATAAAGAAGGCGCTAGGCCGTGGCACGTGAAGCCACGGCTCACGTTCCGGGCTGGCATCGGTTATCGTTCAGGCGTGTCTCTCTTTCGCTCCTGTGGCATAAGCCTACAGGATCAACTGCTACCATAGTGCTTCATAAAAAACAGCAATAACAGAATGCCAATAGAGAAGGGTGTGAGGCTGGCAAATATAATCTTCCCAATACTATTTACCACGTGCTTACAGCAGGTTTTCAGAGGCGTAGAAGGGGAAGAATTAGGGATAAGAGTTCATATAGAGTACACTAATAATCTGCGCTTTGCCGGTGACATTGCATTACTGAGTAACTCAGGAAACGAATTGTAACTCACATATACAGAGTTACACAAAGAGATTAAAAAGGTAGGTCTTAATATTAATCTGCAGAAAACGAAAGCAATGTACAAGAACTTCGAAAGGAACAGCACTTCGAGATAGGTAATGGTGCACTAAAAGTTGTCAAAGAGAATAGGTCTAAGAACAGCAATAAGCAAGGAGCCAAACCAGGAACGAGATTAAAATAACTATAAAAATAAAAATGGGTGGAGCAAATTCTGCAAGCACTCTCAAATTATGACAGGTAGATTCGAACTATTCCCCAAGAAACAAGTATATAACAGCGGCATCTTGCCAGTATGGAGCTAAGATCGGGAGAGTTGCAGATAGGTTCAGCGTAAATTGAGAATGATGCAGCGAGAAATGGAAAGAAAAATGGTAGGTGTAACCTTAAGCGACAAGAAGAGACCAGAGCGGATCAGTTAATAAACCGGAGTTAAAAATATCGTAGTTGAATATCAGGAAACGAAACGAACATGGGCCGGGCGTAACATGGACCGGGATAACCGCTGGTCATTAATGGAAAATAGCTGTATACTCATAGAAGGCAAGTGGGTTAGGGGGAGACAGAAAATTGAGTGGGCAAATGAGATTAAGTTAGCAGATATATAAAGGCAGCAGCAAGCATGAGACCGAGTTGACTGGCGGAACATAGGGGAGCCATTTGACAAGCAGTGAACGTAACCAGGCTGACAACGATGATGATCTGTTGTGACCAAGATGTCATCAATGTGGTGTCCGACATAATGTACGTCATGCAAAAACTTTCTCAGAAACTTTGTGTATAAAACAGCAACAGGTATATAATGGAATCGGAACAACTCCTGGAAACGTGATAAAGTTTTTTTTTTATTTCAAAGGTTCTTTTTTGTACGCTTTAGAGAGGCCTTGTTTTGAGATAAAGCTCTTATTGGCAACTTTCACTACCGGCACGTCGTTCCTAGGAATAGGTTCTGCGTTCCTTTTTAGAATGGTATTCATTCTTCACAAGTCCAGTTATGCTCTGTTTGAGCCATCTGAGAATGCACCACTAAGAGGGCCGCAATATTAAAAGTTGGGCCTTAAGCGTTTGCTCTGTTCATCATCTAAATTACGTTTCCTACAGTAGCTTCATGCCTAACAATAGGTAGTTCATATTGCTTCACATATACTAGCTGTTCTGTTGAGCAGTGAAACTTGCAATTCACTATCTCTCATTGCGCTGGTTTATTGAGGAGGTTTTACTTACTTTTTCAATCAGTAGTAATAACTCTGTGACTAGTGAAACCTCTAAGGAAATATTTGCGGCAGCTTTCTCTGCCTCAGTATACTTCCTCATATTATAGGTAGATATCTGTTTCCTCTTCACTTCCGTGATTACCTTGCACATAGTAGCTAAGGCTATCTTATTTCGGGCATGCCTTCTTTGATAAACTTTTTTGGCCTATATTTAAGAACACCCTTGTTTAGTCAGAGAATATGATTTCGTTATTCATGTCAACCTTTTTTTGGGGTACTGTGAATGACCCTTTCTAATCCATAAGCTTTTCATTGTTCTCTTAGAGAAGAAGCAGCAGCACACTGTATTCCCAGTGTTTATTGACCTACTTACTGGTGATCGGTTATACTATGTTATCCGCATCTGCTTAGCTGGTTTTATTGCTTGGTGTGTCATTTTGCGAGTTTCGTCTAGCCTGTCCTTATGATCATGCACCTAAGTGCATGTCGTTTTATTTTTGCTCCAAACTCTTTCCTGAACCACAACCATTTCAGCATTGTTAAAGCTCATGTGACCAATTGCCTATGTAGCATCTCACATGGAACGAATCCTAGACTAGCCTGCGATACCTCACGATATGCGAAACAGGGGGCTGCCAAACAAGTATATATCCAAATCTTTGGGTCTATGAGCACATCTTTTCTAGCTCCGTCTTTAGAGTTACATTGAAGAATACACCGAGCCGTTGGCCATCGGGTGGTATGTTGTGTTTATATTCTTCTCATTGGACAACAATCGGTAGGCCTCTTTCGTGATATCCAGGATAAAAGTTGGTTCTCTTTCACTGAGTATTTTCTTCGGTTTAAGATAACTTGAGAACATCGCTAAAAAGCCTGTGCTACCTGAACGTTTACCTTTTAAGGACCACCGCGTCTTCGAACATGTTAGCTATATTCACAACAGCCAGTATATGTTGTTAGGGACCAGTATTTAAATGGGGCAATATTGCTACATGGCGTGGAAAAATACCGTGACTAGATATAGCCCGTGCACGCTGGGTTCAATCCTGATCGCCTGCCTTCAGATATGAATATATTGCCCAACTCCTTTCTCCGTGAAATTTGGTAGAGATTGTGGGAATTGCAAGAATCAACATTCAGGACAATTCTACGCAGCGGAAATTTCTTGAATGCCTCTGCGATGCCTCGTAAAAACGTGAACGAGGATTTTGAGGAAGAGGGCGTTGCGGTCGCCAATGGGAGCAGATGGGTGTCACAATGGTTTCATATTTTTCGTTGTTCCACTGACAACGTTCTCATATTGCGACCATTTCTAGCACATCATTCGATTGTGAAGCTGCCGACAATCGACTGATAACAAGTTTCAATGTAGGTAACGCTTTTTTACAATGTTACTGGACTTCTCTTGTTCACCCCACTACGTGCGAAGCAATTCATACCGAGGAGTAGGGCCCGGTCGGCCTAACTGGCCTACGTGCCCCGCAGACATGACGGACTCCAGTATGAACGATGAGGCTTCCGACGCATCCGAGAATGACGAAGAGAATTTTGGCTGGCAAGTTGCTGCAGGCTGACAATTCTCTGCCGAAATCAGGAGGAGCGCAGCCACCAACGCGGTTTCATTTATCTCGCAATCGTCAAGTGGAGAGACCGCCACCGGCGGTGGCGGCGTCTCTGTGTTAGACTGAGGGCCGGAGGGATGCTTGATGTTCACGAACTCTCACTGGCAAGTGAATTAGGTTTTCACCGAAAAACGGTCTAGGCGAGCTGCCAAAGCAGCGTCATCTAAAACAGGATGTATCATCGCACTACTTCGATTCGACAAATCACAGCACTCGTACTATGAGTATCACAAAAAGTAAAACTAAGGAATTTATTCAAAAATGGCAGCATATCCACACAGTGAATGATGCAGAATGGGGCGAAGCATCCGTCCGTCCATTCGTTCTTGCTTCCATCTGGCCAAGCGTCTGTCTGTGTGACCATCCGTGCGTCTATTCGCCCGTCCGTACGTGCATCAGTTCGTGCATCCGCACATCCATCAGTGCATCCGTCCCTGCGTTCGTCCATGCGTCCATCCGTCGGTGCAGCCATCCCTGAGTCCGTCCATGCATCTGTCTGTGTGTCCGTTCGTCCATCTATTCAACACGCCATGTACCACTATCTCGCATCTTTTCATCATATATTCCACATATGCACCGCCATCCAGCGGACAATTCAAGGACATAACGAGAAGTGGCACACGCACCCTTAATTACGCCTTGCGCTTCGTATCTACTTCCCACCTTTAACCACCTCGAGTTCATTCATGGTATATACTAGTTCATTGTATTAATGCCACTGAGGCTCAACGCTCGCTAAACCTTTCTAAAACTAAAGAGGTTACACCCAGCGAGAATAACGTAGAAACCTTTTCTTGTCAGATAGTGTTCAATGTACATGCCAATGACTGTGAATGGTTATCGCAGCGTGCGCGTTAACTAAAAGCCCAATGCTCCTGTCTCTCATTCCTCCTTCGCAGCCATTCGCATGTACATTGAGCACTATCTTTTATTGTTCAACAACGCACAGAAGAAATCGCTCAATGGCACCACCTTGGAGATCAAAATGTTGTACTTGTTACACACTACAACGGCTACGAGGGACGCACGGATATCGCTATAAGGAACTTCGCCTCAAAACGAAACAGCGGCGTCTGGCTCAGCGACGAACCGTCGAGAGAAGCACCATGACCATTGACTTTTGGCGAAGCACAGACACAGGCAAGAGCTCTATCGACACGTTTTAAGCATGACTATCGAGGTCCTATCGAAGATGCGGAAGAGTGTTCGAGCTAATGTGACAACGCCTACGAGCGAAATTGTTAAGAAGATAGAAGAAGACGCCAATCGGCCAATCGAGTGCAACTTATGACGATTATAAACCAGAAGAAGAGTGTGTACAGACGCTAAGACAGTTAACAAACAGACTGAACCGCTCATCGAAAAAGAAAACGTGGAGGAAGAATTTGAAAGAGTTTTGCATTATGAGATGAAGATCGTTGCCGCAACGACAAAAAAATTGCCCGCAGCTTCCCTCGGGGGAACACTGAGGAGGATGCGGAAGCCGTACAAACCAACGGACGAGCGGCAACTGAGCGAGCGAGCGCCGACCTTGAGTATATATACAGCGCGACGGCGCATGCGCTGTCAGCTGTCGAATGTTCTCGAAGGAGAAGCGCGCGCGTGGCACAGATGGCGACGGCGCGACGGCGCATGCGCTGTCAGCTGTCGAATGTTCTCGAAGGAGAAGCGCGCGCGGCACAGATGGTGGGCGACGGCGCGACGGCGCATGCGCGCGCGTCAGCTGTCGAATGTTCGAGATGCGGTGCGGACGGCGCGGATGGCGCACTACAAGGCGCGAGTATAAGATGCTTCCGCATCTGAATTGGAGGAGCAATTACGCGAGTTAAAACAAGTGACACAACTGACTACGAGAATTTTGGCAGAACAGGCGAGCTCAGTGCAACGTACTAACCAAATTTTTGAGACGCAAGAGCTTGTATAGTGACCACTTCTTCAGATGACCAAGTTTTATGGAAAAAAAAACAGCATGGCCAAGGTTTTGGTATCAGTTACCAAAGCCTTGGTTACCTTCTGGCGGTGAGGCTGCGTCTCTAATAGAAGGTGGTTCGCAGTTTTTTTTTCCGAATTACGAGAATTCTTTTATCACAATCACGAGAATTCTTCTGATGGAAATTGTCAGACGTCAAGCTAATTGAAGAGAGACCTACATAAAAGAGCTAGCAAACGTGGAAGAGGTGAAGAACCCTAAAATGCGTATGGGTTTATTTTTTATTTATTTCGAAATACTGGTGGCCGTAATGACTGTAACGGGGCGGGTACAGTAAGCATAAAACAAAAACAATTGCAATGTATCGTATAAAAGACAGAATTTTTTAAATACACAAAGGAAACATATTTAAACGCTGTTAATAAAAACGTACTTGCATATATTGCAATGGTGGTATAATAGGCAATATAAAGTAACTACACGATGTATTTTCGAACAACATGGCAATATATGTACAATACTATAGCAACACTCAATGTTCACGACATTTTTAATGCACTGTTCTAAGCTTTCTATGTTCTTCGAATTCAGCACCGGTACTGGCAACGGATTCCACTCTTTTATTGTTCATGGAAAAAGGGAATACGCATACATATCAAGATTGTATTTATAAACCGAATACACAGCTTGATTGCATGATCTGACATTGCTGGAAGACCTGGGAACAAGATAAGGTTTAGTTTAATTATTGAGGTGTTCTTTTGATAACAAAAAAAGAACGTTAAGTCGACCGACTTTCCGGCGATGAGCCAACGTAGGTAATTCAAGCAACCGAAGCATTTCAGAAACCGAATCACTTCGTAAATGTCACTTTAGAAACGGAGTCACTGCGTGCGACTTTCCTCTGTATTTTTTCAATTCGATTTATTAACCCCGACGGGAAGGGGTCTCACACTGCACTGGCGTATTCAAGCGTTGGCCTTACGTAGGTCGAATATGCAAGCAGCTTAACGGATAGTGTTGCTAGCTTTAGTTTGCGATGAGAGGAACCATAACTATTTTTTTTCTGCAGCTACACAAATGCTGTTCACGAGCGGTTTCGAACTTAAGTCATTTAATATGATTAAGCCTAGTTATTTTATCGAGTCAACTTCGTTTAGAGTTGTAGAATTCATTTCATATTGACACTTATTGCATGTTTTTTTTGTTCGTAACTCTGAGCCCAACTGATTTGGATTCATTGATTTTCAATCGCCATTTAGTGGGCCATCTTAATACGGCTCTAAGAGCTTGTTTAAGTGACGCCTGATCATTCTGGTTGTTGATTTCACTCTATATTAGGCAATCATCTGCGAACATTCTGAGTGTTATGTCTTCACTTATGTCATGACAAAATATCATTTATGTAAATAAAAAAAAGCAGGGGTCCCAAAACACATCTCAGTGGTGCGCCTGAAGTTATGTTAAGCAGATCCAATTTGTTGCCATTTATTTCGACGTATTGCGTCCCACCTTTAAGGTATGAGCGCATTCACGCTACAACTACATAATTTATAATCATTTTTATTAGCCTATTTATTTAGTTGGTCTGCACAACCCAGTCAAAAGCCTTCGATATATCTAAGCATAAAGCGTTGATCTGCTTTCTGTTATTTAGTGCAGTCGAAAAGTCATCAACGGAAATGTTGTAGGCCCGTGTGCTCAGATTTGGGTGCACGTTAAAGAACCCCAGGTGGTCGAATTTTTCGGAGCCATTCACTACGGCGTCTCGCATAATCATATGGTGATTTTGGGACGTTAAATCCCACATATGAATCAAAAGTCATGAATTGTTTCTACCAGTTGTGTAACTGTGGATACGTTCCGCCGAAAGCCGTGCTGAATAGAAAAGAACGCCCTCTTCTTTTAAGATAACCGTAGATTGATTTTGGTAATATGTGCTCCAGAAGCTTGCAGCCCACGCAGGTCAATGAGTGGGCCGGTAGTTTCCTATGTCTTGTTTCCACCTGATTTATGTACTCGAAGAACTTTCGCAACTAGCCATTCATCTGGGATTCGTTTATGTACTAGCGATGCCTTAAATATAATCTCAAGATAGCGGCCTACCTATCTGATTACCTGCCTAAAACGCATTTGGTGTACCACCAGGACGTATAGATTTCTTATCTTTAATATTAAGCGGAAGCGCTAAAATACCTTCATATGGCACCTTTATCTCAGGCATTGTTGAAATGTATGGGGATTGTAGCGGAAAGGATGAAAAATTATTTGCAGAACTATCAGTAAACACAGATTGGAAAAAGTAATTAAAACAAGTTGCAATACGAAAGAATTCCGTCACGAGTTCATCGTTAACGACAACGTCTCTAGGACCCTCGTTATCTTGTGACAAAAGGTGCCGAAAGTGGTGAGAATCATCCTTCATAAAACCAGTCAATGTAACGGTTTTCTTAGCAGCAGTCAACTTCGTGCGCAAGGCAGTGTTTAGTGCGGAAATTTTCCTGTGATCTTTTTTTAACTTTTTTTCATTCATGGCTAACTTTTCGTTTGAATGAAAGATTTCACGGGTTATCCAAGAATTTTGTTTATTTTTTTCTTTTTATTGGAATAAACCTACCAATGCCGTGAATTACTATGTTTTTGAATTCAGCCCACATTGCATTGACGTCATTCGTCTGACTGAAGCTATCTAAACATAGGTTGAAGAAACTCTTCCAAAAGTTGTAAGTGAACACAAAATCTTTGCAGTCATTAGGAGTAAATATATAGTTACGTCACAGTGACAACTTCTGTTGTAAAATTTGCGCCACCAGTATATATGAGGATTGAGATGAAAAAGAAGGAGGTAGGCGACAACAGACCAGTATTACGGAATCGGACTCAGCGTCAAGAGACAGAACAAGCAGTTTGAAAAAAATTATAAAGTTTTTAAAGATGTATATACGCAGCAGAGAGGAAACTCGAGAGCAAACCTGTGATGTTACCCAGTCGCCGCACAGTATGAGGTGGACTTGAACATCTATGCTTCAAAGCACGTTGATTAAAAATGCATCTTCTGTGAGATGACTGGACATTACACGGATATTGCAGAAGCACTACTATGAAACAGCAGAAAGAAGCCTTGGAACGGGATCGAAGGTGCTTCAGATGCACTAGACCTCACCACATGGCGAAGATATGCCGCGCTAACTTACACTGCAAAACATTCAAGGGAAGGCACGCACATCCATGTGTCGATCCCGTACGCCTGCAGGAAAGTGAGCACAGCGAAAAAGCGGTGATCATGTTGAACATGTACGTATAAGTGCGCAACCTGACTGGTTAGACACCAGCATGTCCTGCAACATGCACGCAAAGCATTTCGGTGAACACAAGTGCATACTACTGCAGACAACCTTTCTGTGGACAGAGGGCAAAGACAGCGGTTGCTACACACGGATTCTGCTGGAAAATGGAAGCCAGAGGAGATACATCCTCAAAAGGCTGTCAAGAAAACTAGCGCACAAGGTAAAAATAATCCGAAAAGATTACCGTAATATCACTTGGACGAGGAGAGATGGAACTAGACATGAAAGTTGTCGAGGTAAGCATGAGGAAGGACCCCACATCGGAGCCCGTCACAATTAGGGCGCTGGAGATAGAAAATAATTTTTGTGACGTGCTACCGTCGCCACCGTTGACAATACACAAAAGTGCAAGATTGGCTGACAACAATGAGAAACCCACAAAGAAAGAAAAATATGGAAACTTCAATATTATTGGAGCAAATGAATACTGGAACGTAGTCACTGGCCGCATTTGCGAGATTCATCCAAAAGTAATGGCAATAGAAATAATGTTAGGATGAACGGTCCAATGTGCTGTAGGACTTTTTTGTGCGCCACTGAAATTATCGAAGGTTATGGTACTCAAAGTCAGTGCCAAGTCGGACACGATTATAAACGTACTGCAGTGATTCTGCGACTTGAAAAACGTGTGAATCAAGAAGAAACCAGCAACGTAGATGAGTGATGACCATGTGCAAGACTACGTCCGACAAACAGTGGAGATCAAAGGTGGAAAGTACCAAGTGCGGCTACCATGGAAGAAAAACGTAACACTGGGCAACAAAACACCATTGCAGAAAAGAGGCCTATACGGGTGACAAAGAAAATATACAAGAATAAAGATTACCTCCCAGCCTACGACAAAGCTATCAGAGAGTACTTCCAGCGAGAAATAACAGAAAACGTCAAAGAAAATGCCGGATCAGATATACAGAGCAAATTTGTATTATACATGCCGCATCAAGTGGTAAATAAGAAACATCGAACAATGACAAAGATACGGATCGTCTTTGATGCATCATCAAGCCAGAATTCAGGGGAATTCTTGATTGACAACTTAGAAATCGGGCCAAACCTTAACATCACAAGTTTGCTGATGAACTTTCAACATCACAAGATTGCCATTTAATCCAACGTTGGAAAAGCATTTTTACTGATCAAAATACACGAGAATGACCGAGACGCACTGCGATTTATGTAGTGGGAAAGAATATCTTGCGAAGATATGCCAAGCCTGAAGATAAAAACGTGGAGGATGACGAGGGTTACTTTCGGAACTGCACCAAGTAGCTTTCTTATAGCGACCACAATTCATCGACATTTGGGGAAATTCGAAGAGAAATATCCTGTAGTTGTGGCGCAACTCCTGAATCTGCGTCGATGCCAACTTACTAGGAGCCGACGAGTACTCGACATAGGCAAAGGTATACAAAGAAGCAAGAGGCATTTTCGGTAGTGCGGGAATTAATTTTGAAAATGAACTTCAAATAACGCTGAACTACGAAAACCATTTGATGAAGAAGGGTATGATCTGTATCAAGGAATGAGAAAAGAGGTACACATCAAGATTAGGGATAAAAATGGAATTTTGTCGACGATGTGTTGAGCTTTCCTGAAACTACATAGCAAAATGGTATGAGAACACAAACATGAAACAACTCTCAAAAATACAAGGTTTGCAAGCTACGGCCAGGCTTTACGACTCTCTAGGACTTTAGATACGATTTTCAGTTATAGTTCAGTTATTTTCAGTTAGTTAGCAAAAAATTTGGATAGAAAAACTGAAATGGGACGACCCGTTACCAAGTCAGCATCGATCAGCTTGAAAGGACTGGTCAGAGGAGCTTCAGCACTTAGTTGACTTCACCGTTAACAGATGACTTCACCGTTAACAGATGCTATGACAACAGGCAAGCCGAAGTGAAAGTATCGTCTCCACACGTGTTCTCCGATACAAGCCCAATGGCGTATGAAGCAGCAGCATACATTGTAACAGAACACTCTAATGGAAGCAATGAAGCCAATTTCGTCATTGCAAAAGAAAGTGCTGCTCCAACCAAACATATTTCACTAGCAAGAATCGAATTCTGCAAGAATCGAAAGAGTTGCACTAGCAAGAAAAGAACCGGACAAGGAAAAGTTTGTGCTGATAAAGCAGGAGCAGAAAATGTTACAAAATGCAGTGACACGAATATATGACAACATGAAGCTGTACAGCACCAACATCTTCGAAGATGATCAAGGTGTCCTAAGAGTAAAAAGGAGGCTTCAGTGGGGTGATTTGAGCTTTGATGAGAAGCATTGTATTGTTTTACCAAGATAGAGCCATTTTGAGGACTCCTAGTTCTGAACGCGCATCAAAGGAGAATGCACAGTGGCGTTGCGTCAAAATTGACACATCTAAAAACGAGGTTTTCGATAGTGCGTGGCTGAGAGATGGTGAAATATGTTATAACAATACATTCCATGTAGAAGGTTTATTTCTATACCAATGACACAAGAAATTTCACCACTAACGGTTGAAGGATAACGTAGACGAGGCCATTTGACACAATTCGTATATTCTTTGCTGAAGCACTCAATGCTCGAGAATAGTAAGGCCACAAAAGTACAAAGTTCTACATTGTGATATTTACCTGTGGAATATCAAGAGCCGTACAACTTGAGTTGGTCAAAAGGATGTCATCAGAAGCGTTTATACAAGCATGCCGAAGACTCGTGGCTAGAAGAGGATTGTGTACAATAACATAGAGTCATAATCTGAGCAAGATATGAGCATAGAGTCAAGAAATCTGAGCAAGATATGAACTAGGAACTAAAGATGGAAGATGAAAGGGTACATCCGTATACCAGTCCCCTGAAATTAAAATGAAAGTTTATTGTAGAGTTAGCTCTACGGTGAAATGATTTTGTGAAAGACGGATCAGAAGCTTTAAGAATCCATGGCAAAAACTATAGGCGCTCGACCTTTGAATGAAGAAAACTGCGGATTGCGGCTGTTGAAGCAGAACGAGTAATTTACAACTGGCCTCTTACTTAGCTGTATGACGATCCTAACAAGCCACAATCCATCACACCGGTGGACGTTACAGGAGGCAGGCAAGCAATGAACAAGAAGGAAAGCAACAGAATTGGAGAATGAAATTCGCTGAGTTACTGGAGTGCAAGAAAACAGGCAATGATAAGATAGTGGACACCAAATGGAAAAAAAGAGTACCTGGGGGAGCTTAAGTGGGCCAGCAGAACAATAGAGGGTCACACAAGTATGCAAGAATGAGGTATACTTCTGCTTTGAAAAGCGCGCGAAAAAGAGCACAGTGTAATTTCTGCAAGGTCGAAAAGGTTTTCTCAGGCAAGGATGGACTAGTGAGAACATTCTTGCTTCTAACACTTGAAGGAAAACTGGTCGAGAAGCAGATTCAACTGTTGTATTCGCTCGAAGGTAGCTTCGGTTGAATCTGGTCGACGGGAAGATGTAGAAAACCGATTGACGAGGTAGCCCGGAAGCGAGGAACAAGAAGTGGCCAGACGTTCGCTCCATATGTTGATACGGGACTTTCGTTGAAGTGGGGTAGAGGAAGAAGAAGTGAATGTGTTCTGTTCCAGGCCTGACTTCTGCAACCATCTATCATCCCGCCTGTACAATAAACATCTCTCACCCGTAACAATATCTTTTATTCTCGTTCTGTCAACAATGAACCGGAGACATATTGATTCTGTGGTCTCCCTGGTCCTTCCGAAACAACTACATGGCGTTTTGGCATAATGTGAGACCTGTCACATATAGGTGTGCGGTGTAGAATTCTGAAACTCATCGAAAGCTCCCTGTCTAACCAGACATTCTGTGTCCGAGTTGGCACTGCCTTATCACAAATATTGGTCCATGAAACACGAGTGCCACAAGGATGCGTATTGAGCTGCACTTTTTTATAGTTAAAATGAATTCCTTGCCCCTGTCTCTTCCACGTATATTTTTACTGCATATATGTTGATGATGCACAGATTGGTTTTAAATCGTGCAACATTTCAATGTGCGAACGTGAGGTTAAACTAGGGTTGAACAATGTATCTCTATAGTCTGATGAGAATGGTTTTATGCTTAACGCGCAAAAGAGCACTTGAATGTGAACATTTGACAAATGTCTGTCTGGTTGGGTATGAAACTGAGAGCAACCAAAAGTTTTGTATAAACCCGATGTTTCGAAACCGACTTGGTTCCTTCTTGAGAGATGACTGCGGGGAGTATGTAGCAGCGGCTTCTTTAAAGCAATCGCGGGGCAGATAATGTGTTTTTATCCGCCCCGCGAGTGCTTTGAAGACGCCGCTGCTACGACGTCCCCACAGTCACCACTGGGGAAGGAACCGAGTCGGTTTCGAAACAAAGGGTTTCTTCAAAACTTTTGGTTGGAGTCTAAATCATCTCCCAAAACCGCACTTGCGTCTTGTTCTGCCAAAAGAAAGGCCTCTATCCTGATCCCGACCTTGACCTGCATGGTGAGCCTCTGAAAGTGAAGGCCGAGCACATGTTTCATCGACTATTATTTGACACTAAACTAACCTTCATCCAACACATCAAGTATTTAAAAGACGGGTACTTAAAGATGATTCATTTCTTGGTGTTGTCATGTACTATGTTGGGTTGTGACAAGGAATGTCTGATGAATTCATATAAAAGCCTTGTACCACACGCCTAGATTACGGTGCTATAATATATCAGTCTGTGACACCATCAGTTTTAAAGATTCTTGACCTTGTCCACAATCTAGGCATTCGCCTCTCTATGGTTGCTTTTCGAACCAGCCCCGTAGAAAGCCTGTACGCGGATTCGAATGAATGGTCGCTCTACCTACAGAGGTGTTACATATTTTTTTTAACTTTATGAAGGTAAAGGCAGAGAAGCAGCACCCCTCTCATTTCACAATAATGATTTCACTTGCTGTGGTCTGTTCGAGAACCATCCTTCGTTGAGGCATCTCTGCTCGCTCCGTGTAAGGGGCCTGGCCGAACAAACAGTCGTGCCTCTTCTCGAACACAGTTTTATAGCTCCTGCTGAATATCCGCCACCGTGGCAGTAGCAGCTTACCGCAGGTGATGTCTCTTTTGTGGAAGTCACAAAGCACGCACCACTTGCACACATATATACATACTTCCTAGAACTATCGAACGTATTCCTACGACGGTATGCTTTATCTCTAGCAAAGTTTTTGGTTATATAGTATTTTTCGCTGTTCTTTGTTGTTTTCCCAGCTGCCCAGTGACTGGAGGACAGCCAGCATTGTACCCATCTTTAAAAAGGGAGACCGCTTAGCACTATAAAATTACTGTCGAAACTCACTTACTGCACAATGTTGTAAAATAATCGAACAAATCATAGCTACTAGTATGATAAAATTTATTTAGGAACGCTCTATATTAATCAAGTCTCAATATCGTTTTCGGAAAGAATTATCTACCGTACCTCAACCCATCGCACTGCTTCACTCTCTTGCATTAAATATCAATAGACACAGTAGGACAGATATGCTCTTCTTAGATTTCTCCAAAGCCTTCGATAAAGTTACCCACAGTAAACTCCTTCCCAAACTTAGAACAATAGGTAAACCAGAAATATTCGTTTGTTTGATTTCCGCGTATTTAAATAATCTCGAACAGTACGTTGATGTAGGGGACCGATATTCGGACTGTGTTTCTGTCACATAGGGCGTACCACAGGACTTTGTGATAGACCCTTTGCTTTGCCTATTGTATATCAATGATATTGTTGATGTTATTCACCTTAGTGTAGAAATAAGACTGTTTGCAGATGATTGTGTTTTGTTCAAAAAATACGTTCCACTAACGACTTCAATGATATGAGCACTAGTCTTCACATTATATAAGAATGGTGCTACAAATGGGAAAGTGTCTCAACGCGAAAAATCTATGTGTCTTCCAGTGACTCGCTCAAAGAAACCACAATAATATACATACATATTAGGGTCCTCACCACTGCAACAGGTAAACTACTACAAATACCTTCGAGTCACACCTACTTCCAACTTATCTTCGAATATCCATAGTTATAATGTTTGTTCATCTGCCTTTCGCAAACTATGTCTTTTTAAACATAAACTTCAAAGTGCTCCCACGAATAATAAACTGCTTTGTTACACTGCGTTGTGCGACCATAACTAGAGTACGCGAGCATAGTATGGAACCCTTATACCAATCGTAATATATACAATCTTGAGCGTATTCAAAGAAAAACTGTTAGGTTTTTATGCAAAATGTTGTCGAAGTTAGACTCACCCTCAGATATAATGATAGCCAACAACATTCTCTTACTGCAGACGCGAAGGCAAAAACCGAGATTAGAATTCCTTGATCAACTTTAGAACAAAAAGCTAACTTTGTACCCATCCCCATATTTGACACCCCTTACTAACCGGCCCAACTGACACCAGCACCCAAAAGCCTTCATCCCATATTTTGCTCGCACAGACCTACTGAAGCATTCGTACTTTCCAAGAACCAGGTGTGATGAAACTGTCTTACTAATACATGTGATGAATGAATTACCCAACCAGACACCATTCTTCGCTTTTTATTGTTTCATTTCGTAATTATTTTTTACATTCGTAATTGTATTTACCACCTTGCTTGGAACTTTAGTCTGCAGTATGAAATAAATAAATAAATAATTGAATAAATAAATAAATACACAAGCCCTGAGTTCTTTACCGATGCCTTAAAGTCCGACACTTGTGTGTCATATGAAACGGTAGGCCCTTCCTTTTCTGAGGCCACCATTCTTCATCCTGATGCAAGTTATTTCACAGAAGAAGCTTCTGCAATACTGACAGTCGTAAAACACTTCAAACAGATAAAATTGCAAAAGGCGGTAATATATACAGATTGCCTAAGTGTGGTTAAAGGCCTGAAAACTCCTAAAAACACAGAAACACCATGCAGGTGTCAATTTACTCACTTTTGTGAACACTGTACACTTCAAAACAGAATGTCGTTGTCTGCTGGGTGCCAGGGAACCGTGAGATACAAGGAAACGTTCTGGCGGACAAGCTGGCTGCTTCCGCCAACTTCAAATGCTTCATTACCAATCCCTGCACTTGACTTGAAACTCTTTCTAAAACGAAACGTCAGGGGGTATTGGCAGAGCACGAAGGATAGACAGACAGACAATAAACTCCAAGCTATTACGCCACAACTACGTAATTGACCACCACTATCAAAATCACGACACACAGAAGTAATACTAACAAGGCATAAAACAGGACATGCGCACTCTACGCATTTATATCTTCTGTACACCGACAATCCACCATTGTGTGAGAGACTTGGAGTACCACTTACGATTCTAGGCATTCTCGTCCAGTGCAACGAGTTAGATGCTCTGAAAAAAGCACTTTCTACTGCCCTAGCAACAGCAGCGCCCACTACGCCCTGGGATGCTCATCCTTAGGGATCCGCTTTTTAAACTGCAATCACTTTTCACGTTTTCAAAAGATGTTCACAGTTTTCTACCCATATTTCGAGGTGATACGCAGCATGACCTCTGTACCGTGGTCATGGCTGCGGTGACTACATCTCGACAATAATTTTCTTATCAAGACATTTTGCCATCCACTTTCACTGCACATCTTTCACGCCACTGCCATGATATTTTTACCTGTTTGTTTTTACTCGTGTTAGCGCGAGGAATTTTAAGGCCACTTTTCAGCCACATATCATATAATTGTTGATATCTCTAGCCTACTGAAATGGCGCTCTTTGGCTATCAATTGTCCCTTGCTCCATAAACCACCACTCACCATTATCAGGCCACACTGTCACCACTTCTCAAGTCGAAACAGTCATTACCGCTGTCTTTCATTTTTCTGTCACACAAGCACATCCTCTTCGGAAGCCTTGTAAACATCAACACAGCATCACTTTTCACCAGGCAGCGTATGCTAGTGAGTTTCTAAATTGAAAAAAAAGAAACCGACTCATCGCGCTGCCCAACCAATCATTGACCCCCCTCCGCCCATATATGAAGGCACGGTATCTTTACTTCCAAGTCAGTACTGGTGGGAGATTTCTCCAGTGCGTTGTTGAACAATTAAACTACTACGTGCGCACTAACTAAAAGCAGACGTGGGCGATCCAAGTCATCTGTCTCTCATAGCCCGTTAGCAGTCATTGACCCATTCAAGTAGGAAACACCAGTCCATGGCTGCGTGCTTTTCGCCATCGCAAGTTTCTCTTCTCCGCAACGCCGCTATGAGCGCCAGCATCAACTCCGCCGTCAGTACAGAGAGTTAGCGCTCGATGCTTCGCCTCTATACATGCCTGCCTTAAGAGGGAGATGGTTTAGTTTCTATCCTCGGAGAAAGGCCGTTAGAAAAAAAATGCAACCACCTTACGTTGAACTGCGCTTGGTGATCGAGTGACAACACAAACATTCCCGATTCGCATGAGCGTCAGAGAAGTGCGAATGGACAGGCACAACCCCACTTATATACAGACCTCTACGAATGATCCCATCTTTCATCGTTCTACTCTTGACTCGTCAACATTAACGAAGCTATCTACACCAAAAAAGAAGGTGCAGTTGTTTCACCTAGACTTCTTCTAAACGGCAAGGGAGAAGAGCCTGTTGCGTGCTGTGCCTCTTCGGCAGCGATAAGGATGAAGTCAGTGGAGGTGCACGCCGTGCGACAAACTCCACTTCAAAATAGGTCAGCTGGTCTATTAATTTATTATTTATTTATTTATTTATTTAAAGATATCTTACGAGACCCATGAGTAACATTGAGTAAGTGGAATACCGCAATATAACCACAACCAAAGAAAGCAAGTATATGAGTGCAAAAAGAGTATAACAACATTACCGTGCTGTACTTCGGTGTAATATTTATAATTAAGGGGCAACGAATGCTAAGAATGCTAAAAATTGAGCAAATATTATTATTTATACAAATTATATGTTGGTGATGCATGTAACTGCTGCCTTTTCCTTCTGCCTCTCGGCTACAGTATTCCAGAATATGCCACAATACTTCATGGTATTTCCATTTTTCTTAGGATATAAAGACACAATCTGGCCAGTTGTCTGTCTCAGTTTTCAGGCCAGTTGCAAGCCCTTAACTATGCGGGGTGCCCTAGTGTCATAAATAAAAAGATGCGAAACACGTCCAAAATGTGCCTAAGTGGTGATGAAGTGTGATTTCGTTTGTGTTTAACCATAGTTTTGAATGTAAATGCTGGTCAAAATGCACAAAGAATGGCAAAATCTTTAACTACACTTCATGGCTTATTGATTTTTACTGAAAACTAGTCACACCTTCTGAACAGCTCTAGGTCTCTTTAAGGCTGTCAGGCTCGTAATCACGCTGTGTGCCCAGTGCCTTGAATAAAGGGCACGAGTCACGCGCCGAATGTTTTCAAGTGGCGATGATGTATGTTTTTCTTACTTTTAGGCACACGACTTGAAAATACAAATTCTAACCGCAACGTGGCGAGAATTGCGGAATCAGTCACTATATTTTACAAGCTTCTCACTCTACTAATATCTGATAACACGTTCTGGCCAGTTGTTCCGTAAATACTGTCGTGATGCTGGTAACCACGCTTAGGTACCTGGTGTAATTAGTAAAAGGGCGCGCTGCACGTGTGAATGTCTTCATAGGGCGATCTTGCACGATTTTCTCACTTTCAAGCACGCTTGAAAAATAGAGATACTAGTCACGACGCGAGAAAAATGCTGAAGTCTGTGACTATAGCTCACGGTCATTCTATTTGTAATAAGTCCTAATTACACATTTTGGCCATTTATTGGTCTGGGGTAGCCGTCAGGGCCATGACTACACCGGGTGCATTATTGTCACGAGAAAACGGGCACAAGGCATGTGCTGAATGTTTGCAAGTGGCTTTGTGAAGCCATGGAGAAGTACCCAATGGTGGGCAACACTGCTATGCCTTTGTACGCCATTGTTGGCTGAAGGGCTTGTGGTATGTGGACACGAACTGAGCTGAAACACCGTAAAGGAAGAGAAGCAATTGATCGGGGGTGTTCGGGACTGAGAATATCGTAGCACTCGCCGCTAATGTAACGGGCTCCCGGTTCTGGACGCTGCTGGCAGGAGAAGACCAGAAATCGGCCGTCTGCCTAGGAAGGCATTAGGTGACGCTGCCAGGACTTCTCGCACCTCATTACAGCAGTTCGTGATGAGCCAGCAGGTCTTCTCTTGTTCTCAGGATGGTATCAACTCGCAACAAAGTCATCTGTGTTCGCCGTCAGCATTTGGGTCAGTAAACCCAAATGGTGGACAATGACGAGTTAGGCCTAACCTAGCCAGGCCAAAGACGGCGAATAAAAGCGGCTCGTTACAATACAAGGTCGGGCGACGACCATAGGAGCTCTCTGGGGACTTGGAAGAAGAACTCGACGAGGCATCACTTAACAGGCCACTTCTCGACAGACTCGATGAGCCACTACCACTTTTAAGTAACAGACAATTCTTACATCACCCGTAAGAACTGTCTGTTTTTTAGAAGCCTAACTGGGTAGACTGGCAGAGGTGCAACAGCTAAACCTAGCCAAGGTTTGCTGCTTAGATGATGTCGGTTGCACACGCAAAACTTCTTTCCTATTTTCTGCGCATTCTGAGTGTTAACATGTTTTAGGATTGTTCAAAGAAAACGTGCTTGCCATCACGCCACAATATGTCATCTCTCTCTTTTTTTCGGATTCACTGGAAGTGCTCCCACGATAATTGTGACACCTGGTACCTGCCTTTCCCGCATTCACGCCGACATTTCAGTGGAAGGTGTGTTTTATCGTAAATAAATAACAAGGCCCTGAGATAATGGGCAACGAATCAAGTACTTCAGCAAATGTTTTCACGTTCCTCCCCCCCTCGCTTTCCCCTCCCCTAAAAATGTTGTCCACGGGCATGGCTGTCGTTTATATTCTTTGTTTTCAAAGGCTATCATCGACTACTGAGACGTCCTATTGGGGTAGTCCTAAAAGGTAATGTATGCGCAGTCGTCACCTATATAGGTCGAGTTTGACTGCTAAAGGTCGCAACCACGGAGGTTCTCAACGCGAAGGAGATACGTTTGATGTCATATCGCTCGCAATAATGCTAATAGCCTTCGTGAGAAAACTAGAATGAGAGCTACGAGTGACATTTGTCTTGAGTGTAAAGATTCGGATCCCGTGGAGTCCCATGCATTCATTGAATTGTCTTTTATGAAAGACAAACGTGGCGCGAACCCTTTGCAGAATTGTTTTTTATGAAAATAGCAGTAGTCAGTGCCATGTTCTAGGAAACTATGAAAGAGCCAAAGATAAGCACCCATATTTCTTTCAGGACGAAAGGCTTATCTCATTTTTGAGTCTCATATAAAAAAGTATCGACCTTAATACAAGCCTCTGATGCCACCACAATTCTCAAATTACTTGTCGCCTCGTGTGCGTGTTTCTCCTTATAGGCTCACCGAGGTATCTCCGAGTGGTACCCAGTGCACGCCAGAATTGGACCAAAGCAATAAATGTGTCGGCGGGCTGCTTCGTCACTACGCTTACGTAAGATCTCTTGTGATCCAACTCAGTAATTAATTAAATATCAGATGTTAGACGTTCTTTGGCATGATGTAGCTAGTCATGCACGCAATTTTATTTTCGCTCAAGTGGTACCTCAGGAGAACAGCTAATTCTAATTCTAAAACCATGCTGACCACTCCGGGTTTATTTCATGTATAATAAAGTATCGCGGTTAAAAAAGTTCTGTTCTGTTGATAAAGCGGTTCATCACAATTTCAGTGACTAAAAAACAAAGAAAAGGAGGCAAACGTCAGCTATAGCACAGCAAGCTCTCCTCTGGAACAGCAGCGTGGACTCTCCATTATGCGGCTCAACCTTCCTATCAGATGGCAATCTTGTTGAGAAAATAATGACACCTTCTTAAAAAGATATTTGTACTTACCGTTACCGCCAGCACAATACTCCTATTACTAGCAAATGAGTTTAAATAATGCAACTGTATCAAAAAATTCAACCACAATTTAAAGCAGGGCACCATCAGACTTCTTGGGAAGTGAGCTCAAATTCTTATGCAAGAGCAAGAACTATATATATCCCTAGTGTGGCCTGTCATCACAAGTCATCGTATGCGATGACATGCTGCAACAGCACTGAAAAATACGCAACTTTTATTTGCTTGAACTTGTGCGTGAAAAGTGAAGATACAAAAAATTGATGCTGTATGGCGAAACAGGTGAAAACTATCGCCAGCCATAGAGGAATCTTATCATAGGCGTAACGCGTCGTTTCCTATAATAAGTCATGCAACAAGCGTTATTGCTAGTGCACGCGTGAGCTCTCAAATAACCTGACTACTCACGTCGTCAACGTAATTCCAACAGAGCGAATACTAGCAGTAAGTTTCATTTGGCTAAAGAAGGCGTGTAATTAGGCGAACATTATTTTTGTTAGACAAAACACTAGTGGTGACTAACGAACAGTAATGCAAAGTAAAGTACAGGGGAAGCTAGTATAGGTAGTTGTTACGTGAATGTGAACAAGGAAACCTCACCCATAAGATAACTTGCCAGCGGCAAAGACTGAACGTGCTTCCTGCGAATAACCCATTTCTGATGCTCTGCCCCCGAGCTAAGGTGGTGTTCATCCCCCCGTCCACTTTATAGGCTATATACATGCATTTAAACGTGCGAGCGTTAGTCATCATCACCTGTTGCCACTACGGCGAGGTCAAAATAGTATTTTTTGTGCGTTTGCCGTCACGTAGTGATCGATAATTTTCTGATTTAGTAATAACAATATTGTGATCTCAGTCTGTTTTTTCTCATGATTAAAACGTTATGATAAAGTTATGACCCTTTGTTAGCTGCGCATGAAAAACCCAGATGTCAAGGCACATCCTTTCTGCGTCGGAATCCTGAGCAACATGATTAGGTGCTGGTCGTAAGGACGCTTCTATAAAAGACCGGTTTCTGATAGTTTATGAGGTTGTACTGCCAAAACATTGGCATAATTACAAAGCACGCCATAGTGGAGGCTGCGGAAAATTTTGGCCATATGGGGCTATGTATTGTGTACTGACATCATGAAGATTGTGAGAGTTTGGTGCATATAATCTTCATCGAAAAGCTACTGCCGGCTCCACGGTTTTCAGGTCAGCAGACGACCAGCGGAGGCAACGATAATCGACAGACCTCTTGCAGAGACAATTGCCTTATCGTAATGGAGCTTCAACAGTGCATGTCCGAAACTTCTATTCACTCTATTGTTATGCAAAGGGTCGTAACACTGACATTTATTTACATGCTTTGTCTGACAATTTTGTGAACTAAATCTTCTCAAGTAGCATCAGTTCACTGAGTTTTGTTTAGCTCGCGAGGCATCTAAACTTCATCTTTTACAGTAAATACATTAAGTTTTTCTACGAAAGCAGCCTTTGAGGTTTACCTTAATTATTTTGGCTGCTGTTAAGTGTTATGAAAGCTTAACAGCTGTATGTGGTCAACAACTTGGCACTCTTCGCAGTGATATTATGCGCTTTCTTATTGCTTCTAGTAGTTTTGGTATCATTGCATCTGCTTGATAATTTTCACCGATGTCCACCTACAAAGCTAGCCGTCTACCGTTCTAGAAAAACTCTATGTTATGCAAGGTACAAAAAAAACAACACAACCCACGCGGTGAAGAAATCAATGTAATGCAAAACAGCCAGTAAGAAAAAATCCTACTTTATATAACATACATGTCATGATTTAAACGTTAGAGCCTGTCAGTCATAATAACCATACAGTGACGTCTCGCAATAATGAAAGAATAATGTTGGTGTATCTCCAGCTACCAAAGCAGCCACGAACACAGCATCAGCATTGCGGGCAAACAACGTTGCACGGGACATGAATATCAATATTTTTATGTTGCCACCTGGGATATACGCCGTTGGATCGCGTCACGCAATACGAATTTCAGTGTATATCAAGCTTGTCAAATCGACAAAAATGCGCATTGAGAGTGCGATGTAGATCACGTTTCACACAACATGCTTGTCGGAATTTACATGCTACCACAAGAAACTTACGTTCCTCATATAAGATCTCGCATTGCCTACTTTTGTGTATTTCAAGCTAGTAAAACAGCCACCAGTGCACAATGAGCGTGGCAAGGAAGTCATGCTGGACATGAATTGTCATATTTTTTATATTACCATGGGTAGTTTATTATTGCCGTACGGTGATGTCATGCGATACCGAACATTTTATCAAGCTAGCAGAACGGCTGTTATTATGCCACTAGCACAGCATGCAAATCATATTGCTTGTCAGAAAAGAATCACAATATTTGCAGTTTACGATCCTTCATTTAAGTTTGACATACAGAGACGTGATGCAATACCAAAATTATTATATATCAAGCGATTGAAACGGCCGCTACAATTCAATGGGCGTGGTGGCCAATTCATGTGGCACATGACATGTCATGATACCTACATAACCAGTTGTAATTTATGCTTCTCAAGGTCAAGTTAAACAATAGCTAGTTATGTGTTTATGCTTGCGAAGCGGCCGTTAGTGCTCCATGAACATCGCATGTGAATAGTGTGTATGATTTGCACATCATGATGTTCCAACGACCGCCAATCATTTACGTTTATCCTTCAGAAATGTTTTATTATACCACATTTTGAACATTTATGCTAAAGAAATGGCCACAATAACACCACAGTCCTAGTGAATAAATCATAATGTCACGTTTTACCATACCAATTTTCGGTATATTTCTCATGAACGACATGGTCGGCAAAAACGAGTCGTACACGACAAGAAAGATACGCTCAAAGTCCTCGAAGTTCACTGAGAAATGCTTCGCTTTTAAAACTGCTTTTTCAAACTGCCACCGGGTGCTAGGCGGGGCACGCAATGCTTGTTTTATTTTGCGCAATGGTGGCGATCTACCAAAACTGTCCTCATACTGCACAACATAGGCCACATTCGCGTCGGGAAAGCAGTGTTATGGTGGATTGAATGATTGATATGTGGACTTTAACGTCCTAAAATCACAATATGATCATAATGGACACAGCGTCATGGTGGAAGCTCTTGCAGGTGCATTGGGCGTATTGTTAGCCTACGCCTCGCTTGGGTTCCAAAGAAGTCCTGCATTGACGCCCCGCGGCTCAGTTCAGACGCGTGAGTAGTGCGACTTGGAAAAGCAAAGTGCCTTGAGATGTGGCAATTTGGTCTCGCTCGAAGGTCAACTGAAGGAGGTTCGGCAGGGAGATTTTTGTGAAGAACTTGAAAACACAATTTTTTGCGCAAGCCAAAATTTCAAGATGAATAAATTCCAACTCGGCCGAATCCCACTTTTGCTTCAGTTTATTTGCGCTTGTTTGTTTTTCTTTCTGTATATGTTCCAACTAGGCTAAATCGCAATTTTAAAACACCAATAAGCGTCTCATTTTATTGTCCTGTGTATAAATGAGACACATAGGGTGAATAGGTTAGGAGAGTGCGTCAACCTTCAGGTGACTTTTTCTTCTCCGCAGAAGCTTCAGACGTTGTTTCAAATTATTAACAATCAGGCTTGAACCTAACTTTCTGCGTGTTCTGTGAAGCAAGAAACACGTTTAGATTCTTCTGCAGTTTATTTATTACGACTGCTGTGCATAGAAATTTATGTCGGTTAAACTGACAGATCCTTATCTGACCGGTCGCACGAACAATAATGTCTTCTACGTAGAGCAAGGACACAGTGGCATTCATTTTCAATTCATTTTCAATTCACCTCTTTCAGTAAGGGCAAAGTAGTTCTGGTCAGGCAGAGGATTCAGTTAACTCAAGAAGTTATCGAAGCTGAGTAGTTAAGAAAGCGTGGGTGAAATGTGTGTTGGCACACACTGTTGTGCACTCTAAAAACAATAATCTGCCGCGGTATAACATACTTTTATTTCGTATTCCGTTTTTCCTGTTACGTCACTCCTGAGGCAACGACCGCCAGTGCAGGAAGCCTCGACGTTTTCCGTAATTGGCCAATGAAGAGCGCTCGTAGCCGCCGACAGCTTGTTGAACAAGAGAAACGCGGAAGTTGGTCTTTTTAGATGCTACGCATCTTTCGCTCGGGGCTATGCCCATCCATCGGTGATCATCCGCTGCCATACTGTGCATGCCCCAGTTCCCTCCTCGTATGAGCATGAGGAATTGGCCGGACGGAAGCGTTTAATTCTGTCACCAATATCAAGAGGTGAGCAACACGTTTAGATGCGAAGCATTTTTTTCCCGAACCTATGCCCCGTGGCGTCAGCGGCGTCCCCACTAACACTACGTATGTGCAACTCTCCTCCTTCCCTCTTTCCAACAGCTACGCGCATAGATTTTCATACAATAATACCTAGAGAGGAATCTGGCGCTGCGATCGTGTACTGTCATGGGAATTGTGGAAAGCACGAGATGCGGATCGGATCGCGTTAAGTAGTGAACTCTCTACGGATCTTTTTCTACAGTTTCAGTTTTGTTTTTTGCGTAGATTGGGTAGTGGGGTGGGTGCGAAGGACTGAAGCTGGGTTTTTGTTGCTCAAAAGAAGCTACAAACTGCTACGTCTCCTAATAACTGCAACGCTGTAGCTGTACAAGTTGTGTTTGACAATTTTAGTGAAGCACAGTCCACTCACCGGAGCGCATAGATGCAGCGTCCCATGCCCGCGAAGGATATTACATCGAGTTTACGTTTGTTGTTAGTGCGTCTTGCCAAAAGTTCAAATAAACTGCTAAAGTTTGGTGATGCGAAGTAGACGCACTGCCATGCTCTTCTTACTCAACTTCACAACAAAATGAGAGGTGCGTTGGGGGCAGACCACACGAACAGACGCACCTGGCATCGCCGCAGACGAAACATTAAGTGTTCCTCATTTAATACCGTGTTGTTATTTCTATAAATAGATATTGCATACTTTCGGGGGTAAAACAAGACTGTTTTGAAATGTTGTAATTAGGCAAATCTGGAATGCATTGGCAGGGCAATGCAAACCCTGGTGGTTCAATTTGTTCAGGTTTCACTTTTACCGCCTAGTCACAAAAACCTTTTGCAATCAAATTTGCGTAAAAAATTAAGCAATTTTTAATTAGACATAAGTTCATTTCACTGTGTTTTGCACTCAGCAGAAAAGCGTCACGAATCTCAAGAACGAGATCCATCGGAGGCAGATCTGAAGCCTGTACTTTTCATTATTCCCATGGCGGCACAAGCGCCGCTGAAGTAGCCAGCGTACACGCTAGCGCCAAATTTTTCTGTAGGTATTTTTGTATGAAACACTATGGCTGTGCCTTACTCTCTTCACTTTTTTTCTACCACCTGCTTGCGCTTGCTGCACTCTCTCTTCCCAAGGCAGTCTTTCCAGTCATACCATGTCATTACCATACCTCCCAGTCATTACCATGTCAAAGTAATGGTGTTTTTATGTTGCCGAGACACTCTAGCCTGCCTGCACAACATTAGAAAAATAATTTTAATAAGCAAAAAGGTGTGAAACGTAAACTGAAACTCGATTGAGATCCCTGTCTGCCTATGACGTACTATTTGGTAAGAACTGCAGGCCGTATACTGGTTCCGCCGGTGCGTAGTATGAAAACTGTGACAGCCAAACCAGCGATGCGCTGGCCAAACACGATAGCAAAAGGAAGAAAGCTTTCCTGTCTGTACTCGCGTCAAACACTGCCACCATCGCCTTGTGGCCAGCACCATAAACGCTGTAGCGGCCAAAATAGCTATGCAATCAGCTGCGTCACTTTCGTTGACATGCCAAGCATGACGTTACGAAGACAGTGTTGCCAATAATTTTGTCACGTGAGATGAGGTTCTCATGGCAATCTTTGAAGTTCGTTTGCAAACAGTCAGCACATCTCTCGAGCCTGTAACTTAGCCTAAATAACCTAATTATGCAAAGGAACGTACCCAGTGAACTTCATTCAGATCTATTAACCTCGGAAAATCACCGGAGTTCGCCTTTAACATCCCCGAAGCGCATGCGCACACCCTCGATCTCCTCTTACGTTCGCCACTCTCTCGCATCGCCACGCGGACCAAGGAACGTCTACAAAAGGGCGCTCGCTCCTCTTTCTCCTCCAATCATTATTCCCAGCGGCATTTACACCGTCATTGCGCATGCGTGTCTCTTCCTTCTCCCTCCTCTCCTACGCTTCACTCTCGCCTCGCATAGCTGACGCTGGCAACGTCTGCTAGCGAGTGTCTTCACTGAAGAAACGACTGCTAGCACTGCACCACCTTTCACTGACCACCACGTATATATAGGCACTGAATCTTGGCCTCTAAGGTATTGCTGGTGGGAGACATCTCCTGTGCTTTGGTGAACCACAAAAATTCACAGAGCTCTGGTTAACTAAAAGTGAACAGCGAGTATCTGTGTTCAATTGAAGTCTTCCGTCTCTGACTGCCCATTAGCAGGGATTGACATGTTCCAGTAGGATACACCGCTCCATCACTGTGTGCTTTACGCCTCTCTAAGTTTCTTCCTTGCACAACACCGCGATGAGCGCCAGCGTTGACGCCACCGCCAGTGTGAGCGTTAGCGCCTGCTGCTTCGCACTTACACATGGTTCCCTTTAGCGGGAATAGGCGAAATTTTTTTTCATGTAAAGCAGTGTCGTTCGTAAATGAGGGTGAGCGACCGTTCTTACAGTGCAAGGTAGACAACACAAAAGTGCCCGATCAATAGTTTATCTACTGGATTTTACGTACATTTCTGCAAAATAGAACCTGCGTAGAAGAAACCTATTGCTACATGTTTTTTTTTATTGTACACTCAATGGTGTTTATTTGGGATCAATTCAAAAATAGATTGGATTTGAATGATTGTGTAGCCGGTAAATAAACTGTGCGATATATGCTTCACTGGTTTACCGCGTTGCGGCAAGAACTGGTACAAAAGAAGGAGAAAATATTTACGAAGCCATCTAATAGGGCGTCCGAGCAGCAGCGTTTCTGTTTTCGCTGTGTGTCAAGCAGAAGTGCTACGAGTTCCTCGGCAAGTTACGAATTCATTTCACAGAGCAGCACGGTGTACAGTTGCCATCGTGCTTGATACTTAAATTTTTTGAAGCATAGACTAGTTACCAAGTTGGCCAATCATAGGTACACTTTCGTTATTCAAGAGGTTGATCACGGAGACAGGTGTTATTTGCCTGATTAGCATACTTCGCAAATCACTTGACATTTGATTTGGGCTGCATTATTGGCTTGAAGTAATAATTTCTGGGCACACGGCGAAAACAGACATAACAAACTCATGCACAACAGAAACAGATGACAAACAATGAAAACTGTGCCAGTATAAAGTAAAAAGCCTAGAAAGCCCAGCTTCTAGCATACATTACCAAAGCGTCAGAAAAGGCACAATAATCGTAGCAGCATAATAGCGGTCACTTAACTACAAAATCCAGATTCTAAGTGTTCAATGCAATGCATGTCTCCTATTGTATTGTTGATTTGAAACACCGCTATGTTGTCTCTGTAATTAGCCAAATACCAAAAACATTCGCAAGGTTGCGGGACAACAACTAGAAACTTATAGCTTCTCTTGGTGACTGCCCAGTGAAATGAGCTGGAGATTTCATATTGCTCGCCGTTGACAGATGGAGAATACTGTTAAATGCGAAGTACTTCTTAGCGAACTTCCGTCACTTTGAGCGTATCTATCTACGTATCTATCTATTTATATATTTATCCATATATATATTTATATATATATATCATCAAACGCGTTATTCAAAGGTCGTAGGTTCGATTCCTGCCCACGGCAGGTTGTTTTTTCATCCACTTTTCTTTTTTCCTATTTACATTCCATTAGTTCTAATAACTTCCCCTGTACATTCCTTGGCATTACTGTCTGTTAGATCTCATTAATATTGTGTTAAACACGGAAAAACGAGCCCTTAGGTACACACTTCTTTTCCTTATTTCATTGAACGAGGGTCTCGTACTGGCAGACTTGGTGTGTTAAGGTTGTATAAGAGGGACAATTAATCAGCTGCCCGCTCATAATAAGTTCACGTGCTACCTGATGCCAAACATACGCATAAGAGTGTTTTCACACTCGCCGTATGGCTTATAGATGGCGCTGACTGTCACTCTTGCTTCTAAATTCACATATAAATCCAAAAAGTGGATGGAAAAAAGGCCGCTGTGGTAGCTCACTGGTTAGAGCATCGAACGCGTTATTCGAAGGTCGTAGGTTCGATTCCTGCCCACGGCTGGAAATTTTTTCATCCACTTTTCTTTCTTCTTATTTACACTTCATTGGTTCTAATAACTTCCCCTGTACATTCCTTGGCATTACTGTCTGTTAGATCTAATTAATATTGTGTTAAACACGGAAAAACGAGCCCTTAGGTATACACTTCTTTCCCTTATTTCATTGAATGGAGGTCTCGTACTGGCAGACTTGGTGTGTTTAGATTGTATAAGAGGGGCAATTAAACAGCTGCCCGCTCATAATAAGTTCATGTGTTAGGTGACGCCAAACATGCGCATAAGAGTGTTTTCACACTCGCCGTTTGGCTTATAGATGGCGCTGACTGTCACTCCTACTGCTAAATTCACATATAAACCCAGAAAAGTGGATGGAGGGAAGGCCGCTGTGATATCTCAGTAGTTAGAGCATAGAACGCGTTATTCGAAGGTCGTAGGTTCGATTCCTGCCCACGGCTGGTTATTTTTTCATCCACTTTTCTTTCTTCCTATTTATATTCCATTGGTTCTAATAACATCCCCTGTGCATTCCTTAGCATTACTGTCTGTTAGATCTCATTAACATTGTGTTAAACACGAAAAAACGAGCCCTTAGGTATACACTTCTTTCCCTTATTTCATTGAACGAGGGTCTCGTACTGGCAGACTTGGTGTGTTTAGGTTGTATAAGAGGGACAATTAATCAGCTGCCCGCTCATAATAAGTTCACGTGCTACCTGACGCCAAACATGCGCATAAGAGTGTTTTCACACTCGCCGTTTGGCATATAGATGGCGCTGACTGTCACTCCTACTTCTAAATTCACATATAAATCCAAAAAAGTGGATGGAGGGAAGGCCGCTGTGGTAGCTCAGTGATAAGAGCATCGAACGCGATATTCGAAGGTCGTTGGTTCGATTCCTGCCCACGGCTGGGAATTTTTTCATCCACTTTTCTTTCTTCGTATTTAAATTTCATTGGTTCTTATAACTTCCCCTGTGCATTCCTTGGCATTACTGTCTGTTAGATCTCATTAATATTGTGTTAAACACGGAAAAACGAGCCCTTAGGTATCCACTCATTCCCTTATTTTAATGAACGAGGGTCTCGTACTGGCAGACTTGGTGTGTTTAGGTTATATGAGAGGGGTAATTAATCAGCTGCCCGCTCATAATAAGTTCACGTGCTACGTGACGCCAAACATGCGCATTAGAGTGTTTTCACACTCGCCGTTTGGCTTATAGATGGCATTGACTGTCACTCCTACTTCTAAATTCACATATAAACCCAAAAAGTGGATGGAGGGAAGGCCGCTGTGGTATCTCAGTACTTAGAGCATCGAACGCGTTATTCGAAGGTCGTAGGTTCGATTCTTGCCCACGGCTGGTTATTTTCTCATCCACTTTTCTTTCTTCGTATTTACATTCGATTGGTTCTAATAACTTCCCCTGTACATTCCTTGGCATTACTGTCTGTTAGATCTCATTAATATTGTGTTAAACACGGAAAAACGAGCCCTTAGCAATACACTTCTTTCCCTTATTTCATTGAACGTGGGTCTCGTACTTGCAGACTTGGTGTGTTTAGGTTGTATAAGAGGGGCAATGATTCAGCTGCCCGCTCATAATAAGTTCACGTGCTACGTGACGCCAAACATGCGCATTAGAGTGTTTTCACACTCGCCGTTTGGCTTATAGATGGCGTTGACTGTCACTCCTACTTCTAAATTCACATATAAACCCAAAAAGTGGATGGAGGGAAGGCCGCTGTGGTATCTCAGTAGTTAGAGCATCGAACGCGTTATTCGAAGGTCGTAGGTTCGATTCTTTCCCACGGCTGGTTATTTTCTCATCCACTTTTCTTTCTTCGTATTTACATTCGATTGGTTCTAATAACTTCCCCTGTACATTCCTTGGCATTACTGTCTGTTAGATCTCATTAATATTGTGTTAAACACGGAAAAACTAGCCCTTAGCAATACACTTCTTTCCCTTATTTCATTGAACGTGGGTCTCGTACTTGCAGACTTGGTGTGTTTAGGTTGTATAAGAGGGGCAATTATTCAGCTGCCCGCTCATAATAAGTTCACGTGCTACGTGACGCCAAACATGCGCATAAGAGTGTTTTCACATTCGCCATTTGGCTTATAGATGGCGCTGACTGTCACTCCTACTGGTAAATTCACATATAAACCCAGAAAAGTGGATGGAGGGAAGGCCGCTGTGGTATCTCAGTAGTTAGAGCATCGAACGCGTTATTCGAAGGTCGTTGGTTCGATTCCTGCCCACGGCTGGGAATTTTTTCATCCACTTTTCTTTCTTCGTATTTAAATTTCATTGGTTCTAATAACTTCCCCTGTGCATTCCTTGGCATTACTGTCTGTTAGATCTCATTATATTGTGTTAAACACGGAAAAACGAGCCCTTAGGTATCCACTTCTTTCCCTTATTTCAATGAACGAGGGTCTCGTACTGGCAGACTTGGTGTGTTTAGGTTATATGAGAGGGGTAATTAATCAGCTGCCAGCTCATAATAAGTTCTTGTGCTACATGACGCCAAACATGCGCATTAGAGTGTTTTCACACTCGCCGTTTGGCTTATAGATGGCGTTGACTGTCACTTCTACTTCTAAATTCACATATAAACCCAAAAAGTGAATGGAGGGAAGGCCGCTGTGGTATCTCAGTAGTTAGAGCATCGAACGCGTTATTCGAAGGTCGTAGGTTCGATTCTTTCCCACGGCTGGTTATTTTCTCATCCACTTTTCTTTCTTCGTATTTCCATTCGATTGGTTCTAATAACTTCCCCTGTACATTCCTTGGCATTACTGTCTGTTAGATCTCATTAATATTGTGTTAAACACGGAAAAACGAGCCCTTAGCAATACACTTCTTTCCCTTATTTCATTGAACGTGGGTCTCGTACTTGCAGACTTGGTGTGTTTAGGTTGTATAAGAGGGGCAATTATTCAGCTGCCCGCTCATAATAAGTTCACGTGCTACGTGACGCCAAACATGCGCATAAGAGTGTTTTCACATTCGCCGTTTGGCTTATAGATGGCGCTGACTGTCACTCCTACAGCTAAATTCACATATAAACCCAGAAAAGTGGATGGAGGGAAGGCCGCTGTGGTATCTCAGTAGTTAGAGCATCGAACGCGTTATTCGAAGGTCGTAGGTTCAATTCCTGCCCACGGCTGGTTATTTTTTCATCCACTTTTTTTTCTTCTTATTTACATTCTGTTGGTTCTAATAACTTCCCCTGTACAATCCTTGGCATTACTGTCTGTTAGATCTCATTATGATTGTGTTAAACACGAAAAAACGAGCCCTTAGGTATACACTTCTTCCCTTATTTCATTGAACGAGGGTCTCCTACTGGCAGACTGGGCGTCTTTACGTTGTATAAAAGGGACAATTAATCAGCTGCCCGCTCATAATAAGTTCACGTGCTACCTGACGCCAAACATACGCATAAGAGTGTTTTCACACTCGCCGTTTGGCTTATAGATGGCGCTGACTGTCACTTCTACTTCTAAATTCACATATAAACCCAAAAAAGTGGATGAAGGGAAGGCCGCTGTGGTAGCTCAGTGGTTAGAGCATCGAACGCGTTATTAGAAGGTCGTAGGTTCGATTCCTTCCCATGGATGGTTATTTTTTCATCCACTTCTATTTACATTCCATTGGTTCTAATAACTTCCCCTGTACATTCCTTGGCATTAGCATTACTGTCTGTTAGATGTCATTAATATTGTGTTAAACACGGAAAATCAAGCCCTTAGGTATACACTTCTTTCCCTTGATTCATTGAACGAGGGTCTCGTGCTGGCAGACTACGTGTGCTAAGGTTTTATAGGAGCGACAATTAATCAGCTGCCCACTCATAATAAGTTCACGTGCTACGTGACGCCAAACATGCGCATAAGAGTGTTTTAACACTCGCCTTTTGGCTTATAGATGGCGCCGGCTGTCACTCCTACTGCTAAATTCACATATAAAACCAGAAAAGTCCATGGAGGGAAGGCCGCAGTGGTATCTCAGTAGTTAGAGCATCGAACGCGTTATTCGAAGGTCGCAGGTTCGATTCCTGCCCACGGCTGGTTATTTTTTCATCCACTTTTCTTTCTCCTTATTTACATTCCATTGGTTCTAATAACTTACCCTGTACACTCCTTGGCATTACTGTCTGTTAGATCTCATTATTATTGTGTTAAACACGAAAAAACGAGCCCTTAGGTATACACTTCTTACCCTTATTTCATTGAACGAGGGTCTCCTACTGGCAGACTGGGCGTCTTTAGGTTGTATAAAAGGGACAATTAATCAGCTTCCCGCTCATAATAAGTTCACGTACTACCTGACGGCAAACATACGCATAAGAGTGTTTTCACACTCGCCGTTTGGCTTATAGATGGCGCTGACTGTCACTACTACTATATAAAGATTATAAAGGAAAGACTGCAGGCGTGGATAGAGGATAAGGGAACTGCAGAATGGGTTTCGGAAACACAGGAGATTGGAAGACAATCTGTTCTCACGGACGCAGTGCATCGAAATAGCAGAAAAGGAACACAGGCCCCTGTGGCTAGCATTTTTGGATATCAAGGGAGCGTACGATAGCGTGGTTCAAGAGGAATTGTGGGGGATACTTGACACACAAGGCGTGGAACATGCAGTCGCAAATCTTATAAAGGGTATCTATAAAGGTAACAAGGTAGTTATAAAGTGGGAAAAACAGGTATCCAAGCCTGCAGAGGTAAAATGGGGGCTTAGGCAGGGGTGCCCCCTGTCACCCTTATTATTTATGATGTACCTACAAGGATTAGAGGCCAAATTAGAGGAAAGTGGACTGGGCTTCAACCTCTCTTTAGTCAAACAAGGAAAACTCATTGATCAGGCACTACCAGCATTAATGTACGCAGATAATATAGTGCTAATGGCCAAAAACAAGGAAGATTTGCAGAGATTGATGGACATCTGCGGTAATGAGGGAGATAGGTTAGATTTTAGATCCTCTAAGGAAAAATCAGCAGTCATGATTTTCAATGACAACGAAGGTAGTGAGCTTAGAATACAGGAGGTCACGCTAGAGATAACAGATAAATACAAATATCTGGGCGTATGGATAAGCAATGGGACCGAGTATCTGGGGGAACACGAAATATACGTGACGACTAAAGGTATCAGGAATGCAGCAGTCATGAAAAATAGGGCACTGTGAAATTACAATAGGTATGATGTTGTGAGAGGAATATGGAAAGGGGTCATGGTTCCTGGGCTGACGTTCGGCAATGTGGTCTTGTGCATGAGATCAGAAGTTCAAGCAAGATTAGAAATTAAGCAACGTGAAATAGGTAGGCTTGCTTTAGGAGCTCACGGGAATACACCAAATCAGGCAGTAGAAGGTGATATGGGATGGACATCATTTTAGGGCAGGGAAGCTAGCAGCAAGATAAAATTTGAAAAGCGATTGAGAGAAATGTGGGAAGAGCGTTGGGCTAAGAAGGTTTTCAGCTACTTGTACATGAAGAATGTTGATACAAAATGGAGGAAGCGAACCAGGAAGTTGACTGGTAAATACTTAGAAAACAGCAGGTGGCCAAACCAAAAAGAACTATTGGTTAAGAAGAAAGTGAAGGAAACGGAGACTGACATGTGGAGAAGGGGCATGATTAAGAAGTCCGCACTAGAAATCTATCGAACTTTTAAGCAGGAAATTGCCAAGAAAAGGATCTATGATAATACTTGGGGTAGTTCTCTATTGTTTGTGGCCAGGACGGGAGTACTGCGAACCAAGACATATCGGGCCAAATACGAAGGGGTAGACACAGTATGCAGTGCGTGTGGAGAGGAAGAAGAAACTGCCGAACACTTGATAATGTTCTGTAAAGGGCTTCACCCTATAGTTCAGGATGATGGCGCAGAGTTTTTCAAAGCACTGGGGTTTAGGGACCGGGAGCGCAAAATAAACTTTAAACGGGTAGGCTTAACTAGCAAGAGGTTATCTGATTGGTGGCTAAAGTCTAGGCACGAGTGAAAATTAAACTCTTCACTGCCAAGTACGAATCCTCCAACTCAATTTTTAAGGAAAAAAATAAATATAGTTTTTGGTTCATTAGGTATTACGGCTTGGTGGCGCTAGCCACCGCCCGATCTAAAGGGTACAGCCATATCCATCCATCCATCCATCCACTTCAGTTCGGGCTGTGTAGGTGGATGGACGTGTTTTTGAGCGCTCCGGATCGACTGCGCAGATAAGTGTTTTTGCATGTTTTGAGCTTGTCTTTATAATTATAAGGCAGCGGTTGAAATCTTCGTAGCACTTATTTTATGGTTCGGCTTTTTCGGGGGCCAGTCACCAGGTATTTATTAGTTAGTGCGGGTGTATGTGTTTGAATTTTTTTTGTTTTTTTTTCTTTTGCCACCCAGTGGGGGAGGTGCGCGTACATTGAACACGCAAATTTTTGTAGTAGAGCTTAGACTTTCTTTTTTTTTCTCGTGGTGCAGGGCTCGAGTTTATAATTATCGACTATAGGGACAATTGGTGTCAGAAAGGCATGGTTAAAAAGACTGTAAAGTGTTCAGGATGTGGAGTGGGTTTGAAAGTGGACCCAAGCGTAGAAGCGGATGGAGAAGAGGCTGACGCGAAGTGTAGGCAATGTGAGGTCGAGGAAAAAATGGAAAAAAATGGAGAAAATGATGATTGCCAAGAGTGAACTGCTGATGAGAATCGCCGCGCTCGAGATTGCGTTGGCGACAGAGCAAGAGAAAACGAGGGCAATGGGAGAAAGACTGAAGTCTGCCGAGGAAGCGCTAGCGAAGCTGAACAAAGAAGCGACCTACCGAGAGAACAGTAGGGAACCGGCAACCAGAACGGTGGAGAAGGAAAAGCAAGCAAGTTTGGAAAAAACAGGTTTAGCCCGTTCAACTGTCGCAAGGCCAAGCTTCAGCGAGGTAGTGGTGGGGCAGGGAGGGAACAAAGCAGCCGGCGTCACAGGTGCAAGTAGCCCCCAGGTGCAGAACGCTCCAGCTGAAAAGTCACAGCATGTGATAATCGCCGGGGAGTCGAATTTAAATCGATGCACAGAAGCCATCAAAGAGAGGATAAGAGGTGACAAGAGGGTTGCCGTAGGGGCGTTCCCAGGACGCAAGCTGGAAGCAGTCTTGAGGCAAGCGAGCGCAAAGCTCAAAACGACAGCTGATAGACGAAACTTCGTGATAATTTCAGGTGGTTTAAACGAAGTTCTAAATGAAGATGCAGCAGGACTAGCAGCCACACTGGCGAAAGGCGTCGATGACATGCGCGCCACTTCTCCTAAGGTACAGGTAGTAATATGCACGATACCGGAGGTACCGGTGCGTGATAGCAACCTGCAAAGAGCGGTGGTCAACGCAAACCAAGAGATATGGCGGATGAGTCGAGAGAAAGGCTTTGAGGTGGTGGAAATAAACAGAGAGGTGCATAGGTGGGGGGGGGGGGGGGTTCAACTAGACAGAATTCACTTCGTTGGGCGGCTAGGTCATGAGGTGGGTTGGCGACTTGCAGGACGCGCAGTAGCTTTTTTGGGGGGGCAAGCGAGCCCTTCTCGGTGCAGGATAGCTACTAACGAGGAAAACAACCAGGGAGACTCTTCGACAGGTGGTATGGACACATACGATTCCAAAGTGGCACCAATGTCTAAGATAGGTAGTGTCCGGGCCATAAATAGACGTAGCCACGAGCGCCGAGCCAATTCAGACATAGGGTATATTAACATGCAGGGTGGTAGGAACAGGCCTAAGTGGGAAGAGATAGAAGAACAGCTAAGGAAAGAGAGGCCGATTGTATACGGTTTTGTAGAAACACAACTCAGGGACATGGAACAACCTCCGAACAATCCGGACTTCGCGTGGGAATATTGTAATAGAACAGAGGGCAGCAGAAAGGGGGGTGGTATTGGGGCATTCACTCATAAAAGTACAGACTGACAAAGGGTCAAGCAGGAGTGCAAGGAACATTTATGGCTAAAAGGGAAATTGACAGGTCAAAAGACACTCCTTGGTTTCGTGTACTTGTGGACGGGAGCAAAGGCCAGAGAGGAAAACCAGACAATGGTATAGTGTATATCAAAGGACATTCAGGAGTTAGGAAGAGAGTGCGAGATAATTATACTAGGAGACATGACTGCGCACATAGAAGATATAGATGGGTATACCGACCCGACAGGCAAAATGATCATGGATATGTGTGAAAGGCTCGATTTGATCATTTTCGACAGTACCGAGAAGTGTGAAGGGCAAATAACATGGGTGGTAGGAAGGCTTCAGTCGACGCTAGATTATGCACTGATGTCACATAGGATGTATGATAAGCTCAGGGGAATGCACATAGATGAAGGTGGCTCCAGAAGTCTGGGTAGCGATCACAAACGTATCAAGCTAAGTTTTGGAAGAGCAGTGAAAGTGGGAAGGAGACAAGATGAGCAACTACAGGAAAATTTTTATCCAGAACGGCAAATTGAAATAGCCACTAAAAAATTTGAGAAAGTAATCACGGAGGATAATAAAACAGTGTGGGCATACACGAATCAATTTAGACTCTTTGAGCTAGAGCTTGCGAAGACGCGTGACAAGTCACCCCAAAAAAGAAGACACAGACCCAAACGTTGGTGGGATGAGGAAGTTAAGAGAGCCATAGCAAAACGTCAGGAAGCCTCTGGGGAACACAGACATGCTAAGCAGCGGGGTGACCGACAGATGATGTTGAACGAAAATGGGCAACCTTTCTAAGCTGTAGAAGGGATGCAACCCTTCTGATCAATGAAAAGATTAGAAGGAAGGGAGCTCAGTGGCTGGCAGAAGTACATAAAAAAGATAGAAAGGCAGCTGCGAAATTTCGGAACCATCTAAACTCCCTAAGAAATGAGACGAGCCTAGAGCAGAGTTTTATAACTACAGCCCAAGGTGCTAGGTTAGAAGGGGACGAAGCTATTGAATATATAAGAACAAGGGTGACAGAAAAATATCAACAAAGAAGTACTTTATGCACCACATTAGACAAGGACGAATCAAGTGGTGCAATGGCTCCATTTTCCACAACAAGTGTGGAAAAGGGCTGAGGAAAGGGTTCCTAGTAGTACATCAACAGGCCCAGATGGCATTCCAATTAGGCTGATAAAGACATTAGGTCCGAAGTTTAAGCAGGCTTTGAGAGAGGCAGTGAGCACAATAATAATCGATGGTGAAGCTCCCGATGGATGGAAACTTAGCAGGATGAGCATGGTCTATAAAGGAAAGGGGGACAAAGCTGACATAAACAACTACTGCCCTATAACAGTGACATCAGTGGTCTACAGGCTGGCGATGCAGATTATAAAGGAAAGACTGCAGGCATGGATAGAGGAAGAGGGGGTGCTGGGGGACTGGAACTGCAGACTGGGCTTCGGAAACACAGGAGGTTGGAAGACAATCTGTTCTCACTGACACAGTGCATCGAAATAGCAAAAAGGAACACAGGCCCCTGTGGCTAGCATTTTTGGATATCAAGGGAGCGTACGATAGCGTGGTTCAAGAGGAATTGTGGGGAATACTGAACACAGTAGGCGTGGAACATGTAGTCACTAAGCTTTTAAAGGGTATCTATAAAGGTAACAAGGTAGTTATGAAGTGGGAAAAACAGGTATCCAAGCCTGCAGAGGTAAAACGGGGGGCTTAGGCAGGGGGGTGCCCCCTGTCACCCTTATTATTCATAATGTACCTACAAGGATTAGAGGCAAAATCTGAGGGAAGTGGACTGCGCTTCAACCTCTCTTTAGTCTAACAAGGAGTCTATCAGGCACTACCAGCAATAATGTACGCAGATGATATAGTGTTAATGGCCAACAACAAGAAAGATTTGCAGAGATTGATGGACATCTGCGGTAATTAGAGAGATTCAGTAAGGAAAAATCAGCAGTCATGATTTTCAATGACAACGAAGGTAGTGAGCTTAGAATACAGGAGGTCACGCTACAGATAACAGATAAATACAAATATCTGGGCGTATGGGTAAGCAATGGGACCGAGTATCTGAGGGAACACGAAATATACGTGACGACTAAAGGTATCAGGAATGCAGCAGTCATGAAAAATAGGGCACTGTGAAATTACAATAGGTATGATGTTGTGAGAGGAATATGGAAAGGGGTCATGGTTCCTAGGCTGACGTTCGGCAATGCTGTTTTGTGCATGAGATCAGAAGTTCAAGCAAGATTAGAAATTAAGCAACGTGAAATAGGTAGGCTTGCTTTAGGAGCTCACGGGAATACACCAAATCAGGCAGTACAAGGTGATATGGGATGGACATCATTTGAGGGCACGGAAGCTAGCAGCAAGATAAAATTTGAGAAGTGATTGAGAGAAATGGGGGAAGAGCGTTGGGCTAGGAAGGTTTTCAGCTACTTGTACATAAAGAATGTCGATAAAAAATGGAGGAAGCGAACCAGGAAGTTGACTGGTAAATACTTAGAAAACAGCAGGTGGCCAAACCAAAAAGAACTATCGGTTAAGAAGAAAGTGAAGGAAACGGAGAATGACAGGTGGAGAATGGGCACGATCAAGAAGTCCGCACTAGAGATCTATCGAACATTTAAGGAGGAAATTGCTAAAGAAAGGATGTATGATAATACTCGGGGTAGTTCTCTACTGTTTGAGGCCAGGACGGGAGTACTGAGAACCAAGACATATTGGGCCAAATACGAATGGGTAGACATATTATGCAGTGCGTGTGGAGAGGAAAAAGAAACTGCCGAACACTTGATAATGTTCTGTAAAGGGCTTCATCCTATAGTTCAGGATAATGGCGCAAAATTTTTCAGAGCATTTGTGTTTAGAGACCGGGAGGGCAAAATAAACTTTAAGCGGGTAGACTTAACTAGAAGGAGGTTATCTGATTGGTGGCTAAAGTCAAGGCACGAGTGAAAATTAAACTCTTCACTGCAAAGTACGAATCCTCAAACTCACTTTTTAAGGAAAAAAATATAGTTTTGGTTCATTAGGTATTACGCCTTGGTGGCGCTAGCCACCGCCCGATCTGAAGGGTACAGCCATATCCATCCATCCATCCATCCATCCATCCATCCATCCATCCATCCATCCATCCATCCATCCATCCATCCATCCATCCATCCATCCATCCATCCATCTAACTTCGAAATTCACATATAAACCCAAAAAAGTTGATGGCGGGAAGGCCGCTGTGGTAGCTCAGTGGTTAGAGCACCGAATGCGTTATTCGAAGGTCGTAGGTTTGATTCCTGCCCACGGCTGGGTATTTTTTCATCCACTTTTCTTTCTTCTTATTTACATTCCATTGGTTCTAATAACTTCTCCTGTACATTCCTTGGCATTACTGCCTGTTAGATCTCATTAATATTGTGTTAAACACGGGAAAACGAGCCCTTAGGTATACACATCTTTCCCTTATTTCATTGAACGAGGGTCTCGTAATGGCAGACTTGGTGTGTTTAGGTTGTATAAGAGGGACAATTAATCAGCTACCCGCTCATAATAAGTTCACGCGCTACGTGACGCCAAATATGCGCATAAGAGTGTTTTCAAACTCGCCGTTTGGCTTATGGATGGCGCTGACTGTCTCTCCTACTTCTAAATTCACATGTAAACTCAAAAAAGTGGATGGAGAGAAGGCCGCTGTGGTAGCTCATTGGTTAGAGCATCGAACGTGTTATTCGAAGGTCGTAGGTTCGATTCCTGCCCACGGCTGGTTATTTTTTCATCCACTTTTCTTTCTTCTTATTTACATTCCATTGGTTCTAATAACTTCCCCTGTACATTCCTTGGCATTACTGTCTGTAAGATCTCATTAATATTGTGTTAAACACGGAAAAACGAGCCCTTAGGTACACACTTCTTTTCCTTATGTATATATATATATATATATATATATATATATATAAATATATATATATATATATATATATATATATATATATATATATATATCCTTCGATTTATCTAGCCGCCTATGCCTTTTAGCTCTCCTAGCCATTTCGATAATGGGATGTATACTAAATTGATATGGCATATTATGACTGTAAGAAAAGCATAAGGAACTAGTCATTACAAGAAAATCATGACATGTGTGTCATGATTGTCATAGTTTACACGTTATGGTCTTGCTGCTCTTGCGGTGCTTTCTTTCACACAACATTTCACAAAACTTGTATAGTGTGACATCAATGCATGGAGAACATAAGTGACAGGCCGTAACGTGGAAATCATGACTTGCATGCATAGAAGTCCTGACCTCACGCCATAAGCTCACGTTCTGCAAGTGCTCGTTTCCCCAGCTTCACAAATACCAAACTCGCTCTCATGGGACGTGGACGGATGACGGATGTACATGACTTGTGCAAGCACGATAATCATAAGATTCGTGTTATGTAAAAACATGGCTGCATGCCAAGCTCGTGATGTTTTCGCGATCGTTTCTCTAGCTTCGCATATACCAAGTTTAGTGTTACTTCAAGTGATTGGACGATTACCACAAATGCCAAGCGCAAATTTTATATTCGTGATATGCCTTCTATGTGAAAACACTTTATGCTACGCTCAAGGGTGCTCGCGGCCGTTTCGCAGCGTCATATATATGAAGTTTGGTGTTACGTGACGTGAATGGATGATGAAGGTATATGACTGGTGCAAACATGACAATCATGACATGCGTGTCTTGTAATAGGCTGACTACATACAACGCTAACAATTCGCTCGTGGCTGTTTCGCTTGATTGACAAATACCACATTTGATATAACGTGACGGGAATGGACGATGAAGGTAAGTAAAACATCCAAACACGATAATCACACAATGCCTGTCATGTAAAACATGAGCACGTGCTACGCTCAAATGGCCCCCTCATGGCCGTTTTGCTATCTTTACTTATACCAAATTCGGTATTACGTGACGTGGACTACCAACGCAAGTTCTAGGTGCAAGCATAATAATCATGACTAGGAATTCATGCACCGCATAATTTACATGCACAACACTGCTGAGTCTGGTATTGAAATCGTAATACTACCATCGTTACGCCACTCTGAAACACAAACTTTTACCTTAACTGGATACCTCAGTGTGCATAACATTTCTACTGGTGTTTAGTGTGTACTACACTCATGCGCCTCAAAACGTTGTGTCTATTTTATAGTGACATGTCAACCTTCCTCATTCGTGCTTTGCATATCAACGACTGTCACTGTACATGGGATCTGCCAATATTTTGAGGATTGTTGCAGTTAGCTAAAGTCCAACAGACTGAATCTTTCGGGTGCATCTAAAAGAATATTTAAAAATGAAGACTTAGGGTATCTATTTACCGCAGTCTTTACTCGTCAGTAAGTAGCAGGGCAAACATAGTCTTTTTATCATTGTATTAAGCACGCCTTTAAAGGGTCTCAGTAATATATTATTCATACAACTGTTGGAAATGGTGATATAGGTGGTCGGCATAATACAGTCTTGTTAAAAGAGCGGAAATCAGACCTTTAGAGTGTCTGCATAGTCAAGATTTCAACGATAGTAAGAAGGAGGCCTCCAGATGGTCTACGTAACATAGTCTTTATTCTTAGTAAAAAGTAGGTCTTCACACAGTCTGCACAAAACAATATTTAAAAAAACTAGTAAAAAGCAGACCTTCAGATTGCCTACTAACAGTTGTTACTAGAGCGCAAATGTTCATAGGCAGTGGCCAATGTCAACCGATTAATACTAAGTGGTCAATAAATGTTACCAGCAATTCGCGAAAGGACACCACCATTTTTCCTATCCTGTTTGTGACAGGGCCATTTTGTGGCTATACAACTCTTCGGCCGGATTTTTTTGAATACTGAGCGCGTACTCGTCATTAAGTTTGACGTCACTACATTTCAGGCTTTCCACACGTCACTTGACATTCAGGTTGAACAACAAATGAGACAGCACTAATGGTGACCGAAACAGAATACGGAATAGCAGTTCGTTACATGGCCGACGATTATCCAGGCGAGCTTGAGGGCACAGATGATTGTGTGGTCAAAGCTGTTAGATAATATGGCGAAAATGTAGGCACCTTTGCTTGTCTCGTACATTTCCAATTGCCTTGCATATAGGCATTTTTATTTCAATAACTCTAGTTGAAAGTCAGTGCTCCTCTTTCTTGTTTGGTTCACTGCTTTAACAAAATTTATGTGCTGTTTACAGTTTGTAATAAATCCACGCCAACTTGCCCAACTGTAAATTCTTGAACTACATCGTCAGGCTCTGTTTAAGTTAGTGGCACATCCTGAACGATGAGAAATTTTAAAACGGAGAGTGGGTGCTGGATTCAGTGTTTCGAATAGTGGTCTTGTTTTTCTTAAAGCTTCTTACTTCAGAATTGTCATATTCGTCACGGCGGCCTCTCACTGTCTCCCTCTCCGTTTCACTGTTACCCTTTCTTTCTCATTTTTTGGACAAGAGGAATGAGTGCGAGGCCTATATACAAAACTGCAAAGGGAATCTGTTGCAGCCTTGAAAAGACAAGTCCGCTTGGCTTCAGCACCGATCCCCTGTTTTCGAATTTCTTGTTTCAAGATGTTCGCATAGCGCAAGACTACGAGTAGTTGCGGTCCAACTACTGAAAAAGAGACAAAGACAGAAAAGAGCACTGACTTCAGCTGAGATATTATGAGCAAAATATTCACAATGCATTAAAAGGTTGTAAATGTCTTTTCTAGGTGAAAGCCGTGAAGTCGAAAAAACAGAATGTCCTCTTTCTGAATCCCGGAGACTATTTTCAGGGCACCACGTGGTTTAGCTCCTTGCCTACGAAAGACTTCGCTACGATCATCTCATACATGAAGCATGACGCCATCGTAAGATTTTTTATGTGTGCTTTGCGGCGTCGAAACAATTGCATCTAGTGAATTTTATTATATCATATATAATTTCTTTTCAGAATAGATGAATTTCAGTAAGTGCACCATGTTTAAACTAAAAGTTGACTGACTAGTGTTTTGAACTGCACGAATTATGCAGAAAGCACCGGCTAAATGGAAAGTTACGGACTTTAACATATTTATTTTGTCGCTCTTTCTTTAAATCCTTATTCTGCTAAAAACGTGAAGCTGTGTCACGTTTTTTTCATGTCATCTATATATATATCTATTATGTTTGGTAGAAACAAACGAACAGTGCGCTGGACAATATACAAATTACAAGTGAGACTCTAAAGGTTCCACGGGTCAGGCAATTTTACACGGCAATAGCGCCCTCATGTTATCAACATTTTCAAAAACATCTCAACACGTTGTGAGCTTGTCTGAGATATCATCAACAGAAAGAATATATATTTATTCATTTTTTTCACTGATATTGCCGCCTCAAACATTTTGTAAATCAGGTGTGAAATATAGACACATGTTGTTCAAACAAAGTCAAATATATAAGAAAAGGCGTAAATTCAAAAATAGTGCGATTATAAGTAAAACATTAACGCTACCAAGAAGGAAACAAGATATGCAAAAAATAATTTGCAAACAGCGATTCAAAAATGCAAGAATACAAGAGCAAGCACACTAAACAGAAACAGAAAACACAAATTTTATGAAGAAAATGTGCCCGATACATGATCAAATTTCAAGATAAGATTATACAATAAACAGAAAGGAATCAAACATAAATTTATTATCTAGTGCCAAGGAAACTACTGCAACTAGTTTTCATACAAATCAAGTGATCCTCGTGTTAAAATATTGTGTTTTAGGCTAATCTGATAACAGTTCTAAATAAAAAAAAGAGTATTTAAAGCAGGTATTTGGGGATTGTATAGTAGCTATCGTCAAATAATGTATTTCTTTGCCTGGTTGTGTAATGCCCGGAATGAGTGATCACGTGAGAGGAGCCTATCAGGGGATGTCAACTGTTTGGTAGAATAATTTCAGTCGGCATACCTTTATTGGCAACTTAAGTCATTCTACTGAAGGGTTCCGTATGTACGTCATCAGTTGACACTGAAATACTGGACTACGGCAAGCCGTACATGCGGAAAACCTACATGCGGCATGCCGCTTATGCGGAAAAACCATGCGGCATTCTGCAATTAGGAAAGTCCTATCATGCCGAAAGGTCCGCATATACGAACAGCCGCATGATGTGGAAAATTGTGGTTATGTGCGTTTAAAGAAAGCTTTTTAATTACGAGAAAATAAAATTGACACCCGAATCTAAAGGAAATAAATATAATGTGTATATCTTTTGAAGGTCAACATGCAATACTGCGTGGAAATTGTTTCAACATCACCTACATATGCATGTTGAGGGAACAAAAGATTGGTGTTTTTCCACAAATCGTGTTGCACGAGCAAAATAAGCTTTTAAAGAAAACAATGTGGTAGGAAGCTACTGAATTAACTTGTCACACATCATAAGCTGTGGCTATGTTGCAACAAAACAACGCAGTGTTTGTTGCACTATAAAAAAGAAAGTTTATCATGTTAGTATCTACACAAAAGAAGCATTTATGTGTACATTAAACGCAGCCCTGATCGAATGAATATTTTGAATATGTCTGAATGCTCCAGCTGTAAATAGCAACGTTTCAGTGTTGATGGAACTGAAATGTGGTGAACCTGCGTATTGTAATTTCACAAGTTGTACCACACTCACAGAATGGGAACACAAAACATTGAGCAATAACGGCAATTGACAAACGAAAATTTAATAATAAATAATAATCGTGGCATTGTAAATGTTTGGTGTTGTGTTCATCTCTAGAACGCCTTGTGGAAATCGGCCACATGCTGCTCGAGGCTCTGGCAGCGATGTGGATACGGTAGGTCACGGCGAAGCACCTTTAAGGGTCCTCCATAGGCACTTGAAAATGCCAGTGATTGGCACAAATGATCTCAGACACACATGCAGCAACTTAGCTCACATTCACAAAAAAACGTACAGAATGAAGCTGAGAAAGAAATTGACAAAATTTTACTTATGAATGTGTGAATTTTAGTAAAAACAAGTGCACGAGGTAGCTCTGCTACACGCAAAAAGTCTGCATACTTATCACAATAAAAATACCTAGGCTGTTCAAACTATTTTGAACAGTAGGGTAAATACAGTTATATATCATTATTAAATGCTTCCAGCATCATAAAATTTTAGGAACTGCCAGTAGAAGCCATCGATGTACAGTTATTATTGCTTACATGAACATTTACTGCTTTAAACTTTACAGTTTTCGTGGAACAATGACACCTTGAACAATTCCGTGACGTAGAACTTTGCAATTTATAAATGCGAAATATCACTAAGAAAGCACGCAGGGTCGTGGAGGTGCCTTTACAAATCTCTGCAAGCCAGACAACTGTAGCTCATCCACGCAGAAAAGGGGGAGAAAGAGTAAGAAAAACGAACTGCCGACAGAAGAGTTAGGTGCATGTGTATTCTATAAACACTTACGCCTTGGAACATACAGCGTGCTGATAGCATTTTAAATACCGATATTTAATAGAACTGCTATATGAGAAATGGAAAAGTTGCAGTAAAACTGAAAAATTCTAAAAGGGACCTATCACGACAGCTCTTTTTATTACAACTAAATTGAGTATGGCTCTGGGATTTCATTACGCAGGACAAAATATTCAAGAGAAAAATTAAGGGGAAAATCACGATTTTCAAAATGGCTACCATGTCTATAATGAAAAAGTAGGCGTCAACATGGTTAACTTTAGTTTTTGAGGCCTATGTTTACAAGAGAAATGAACTACAACAGAAAATGGCGGCCACATCTTCCCAAGGGGCAACTTCAGTAAGTGCGTCACAGAGTGCAGGGGTATCGTGTGAATGTTGCGTAATTGTGTAGTATATGGTAAAGCGAATTGTTGTTTCGGATTTATTATTTCTATTTAATATATGAAGGAGAAGCATTGCCTTACACGTGAAGTGGGAAGCTGATGTTGGGTTGTGCCCAATTACTTGTTGATGGTACTTGTGCTTTCATCGCATCTATTCGAGTTAAGCAAAGCCTCAAGTCAAGCGAAAGCTAAGTATAGATGCCCTTGACTGAAGTTCGAACACGCGATCCAGTGCGCACATATACGGGATGGCAAGTGAATGGTAGTGCGGCGCGAGCAGTCAGTTTTTACTAGCAGACGCTGCCCCTGCGTCGGCCTCGCGATGCGAAAGATGGGGGGGGGGAGAAAGGTGGGAACAACAAATGGCATGAGACACGAACATGCGGCACGAGACACGACCACGCGCTATGGGGGAGCCGACTACATTGCCGACGCCGAATTCGCGAATAGGTGCGACTATAACAGGCCCCGATTTTAAAAGCATGGCAAAGCAACACAAAAATTGGAAGTAAAAAACGAAATCAGTCCTCTTTATTAATGATTGCGAAGCATTTCTTAGCAAACTTCGGCAACTGTGAGCGTGTCTATCTATCTATCTATCTATCTATCTATCTATCTATCTATCTATCTATCTATCTACCTATTCATCTACTATCTATCTATCTATCTATCTATCTATCTATCTATCTATCTATCTATCAATCAATCAATGAATCAATCTATCAATCTATCTATCTAGATATCTATCTATCTATCTATCTGTCTCTCGAGCCAACTATGACTTTTATCTCTCCTCGCCGTTTGGATATCGGTATTGATGCCACACATGGTATGACATAAAATGACTGTATGACGAACATAAATGACCATTCATAACATAAAAATCAGCATATGTATGTAAAGAATGTCAAGAGTTACATTTATTGGTGTTGCAGCTCTTGCGTTGGTTTTATTCACAGACCATGTTGCAAAGCTGGTATGGTACGACAAGACTGCATGGCAAACAAAATTGACAGACCCTACACTCTCAGCCTCAATTCGGTAAAGTTGGACTAACTGCAGTCGTTAAACCAACGGATGAACGGTTTGTCCAACAGAGACTAAATGCGTGACAGTGCGTATCGTGCGCAAACGCCCGCAAATGAAGGGACCAACGGGTAGGGCAACTGCGCCGCCATCGCCTCCTGTCGATACTGCACTGCAATGCTCGGCGTGGTCGCCGATCATGAAAACAAGTTAAATAGGCTGTACGCCACTGTGAAAGCGAAGCACTATGACACGAATAGAAGATGTTATGAGAGAAAAGTAGTACAGAAAAGTAGTACAAGATGTTATGAGAGAAAAGCGTTTCATCTTTTCATCTGTACATACTCATTATCACCGCTCAAGTTTAGGTTGTGGAGCACATACTCGAGACAGTAAAGAAGAGTCTTGAGGGTACTAGATGCCGTCTTACAAAAGGTAGAGAGTGCTGCCCCGTTCCTGCGTCCTCTCGCGATCTCGGACACCCCCAACGTCTTCTAGAACAAATCCCTGGAGTTCCGTTCAGGCCACCGCCTAAATGACCTGTGTTTGGTTCTGTCGCAAGCCAGCCAGCCCAGCACGTCAGCTTCGCCACCGCTCCCACCGCCAAGAAACCCTTCTCAGGGTCACCAGCCCTCAAAAGGGTTCTCCGCTGTTCGCAGGGCTTCCGGGGGAGGACGTTGAAGACTGGCTCGAGGAGTATGACTGTATGAGTGCTATCAACAACTGGGATGAGCCTGCGAAACTCACCCACGTTGCATTCTACTTGAGCGGCGTCGCAAAAACGTGGTCAACCACTCCACAGATTTTTCGAAATAACCCGCCTTTACACGTCAGCTCTACCAGATTTTTGCCAACCCGTCAGTGCACTCGGATATCGCCAAGAAAAGGCTTGGTGCACGTGTTCAGCGCCATGGCGAGTCTTACACTTCTTACATCGATGATGTTCTCGCCCTTTGCCGCCACATCAACAACTATATGGCGGAAAACGTCCGTGTGCGCCGCCTGCTAAAACGCATTGTGACTGTCGCTTGTAATGCGCGTGTGGTGCAGAATCCCCAGAGCGTAGCCGAGGTTGTCGCTACCTGTCAGCGCCATTAAGAGCTTCAGGCCGCTCGGGGGCAACCTGATATGTCTGATCTAAGCTATAGTTATGACAAAACAGAGCTGCGTGCATTGATCCGCTCTATTATCTGCGAGGAACTTCATGCAGAGGCTTCACCTCGCCACCTTGATATTCGAACGACGCCAACTGCTACTAGTTTACGCAAAGTCGTGAGAAAGGAACTGGCCTTGATCACTGGCACATCTATTCCGATCCCACATCCTGTGCCCATTATAAGTTATGCTCACGTTGCGGCAACGACACCTGCGCCCAACCAAAGCCTTGCCTCGATGACTGTCACACCTGTTCTGACCTCATATCCTGTGGCTATGCCAACTTATGCTCAGGTTGCTGCTAGGACACCTGCACCCCAGCAAAGCCCAGTTCAGCTACCAGTGCCTGAGGTGCATGGTTCATTCCACTCACTCGCACCGCGACCATCTTCCTAGCCTTACAACGCCTGGCGCACTACACGGCCGACTTGCTTTTATTGTGGCATTGGTGGTCATATTTCAAGGTTTTGCTGACGCCGTCAGCGAGACGAAAGACAAAGCTACGATGACTTTGAACGGGACGACTTATACGCCACTGGACCACCCTATGGGCGACTGTGTCAAAACAGCACACGTCGGTCGCCGTCTCCGCACAACTTTTGCTTAGTTGGCAGATCCCGTTTTTCACGCCGTCGCTCACCTTTACCGATGCGGTGTTCCTCTTCTCTTTCCCGACCTTCTACTTGAATTCCCGACCGCCTGCTGTAAAACTAAGCAATGCAGCTTTGGGAGGGAAAGCTGAATCTTTCTAACTGCATCAAACTCCTCCGGACTACTCATTCAAAGTTTCATTGGTGTATGTGGAAGGTATAGAGACATAGTCACTGGTATACACAGGCGCATCACATTCTGTGATTCGTGCGGACGTTTGTGCCCGCTTGAAAAGAGTTAGGACGCCATACGATGGCCCTCCCCTTCGTTGCGCACATAGAATCCCTATTCAGCCTTCAACTGTTTGTACAGTCCACTTTTTCATATACTGCATCCTTCACCACATTCAATTTCTTGTACTTCTTTTAGTCAGTCATTTTAGGATGGGACTTCCTTTATTCGGCATCGGCTTTGATATCGTGTCGTCACCGAGTAATTCTAATGTCAGGTACTGAGAGTTCATCTGATGTCGATCTATATAGCTTCCGTTTCGTTGCTGCCGCTGATTGTTCCGTTTTGCCCGGAGATGAACAAATTCTCGCGAACACTTCGGATACTATAGTTAATGACGTGTTCATAGCTCCATGAGTTCGCTCCAAAGCTGCGGGCTTGCAATTGCACCCGGACTTGTGCTGTTTAACGACGGTAAATCATTGGTCACCGTCTTGAACCCAACTTCTTCGCCAGTGAGGCTGCCTGCAGTCGGTTCGGCTTCGTTGGGAATCGCCCCGGCGCCTGTCCTGGCCCTAAACCAGACGTTTACGGCATCTGCGCGAAGGTTGTGCCACTCACGGATGGCGCCCGCGCACCTTACGAATGCACGCCCAGGTGTGCTCTGTGGGCTGGACCCCACATCACCGGGGACTGGTGCTGTAAGAAACGCTACAGGGCACCGCCAACCAAGCCGCACAATGCTTCACCGGAAGGTCAAGCCGGCCTCAAGAAGAGAAAACGTCAGCGCCCACGGAAGCCACAAAAGCCGGGCTCTCGGGCATCACCACAAGGGGCTCAGCCCTCTACCACCAACCCTGTTCCGTCCCAGCACCCTGGCGCGGCTGCTCTCGCGCCTTCCCGGCCAGGCACAACGTCGGACGGATCCCAACCCAAGGGGCCTACTGTGGGGCAGGGTTCACCCGATCTACACAAAGCAACCCCACCGTCACAAGGACACAAGTCTGCTGGCCAGGGGGCTTCAACGTGGGCTACTCGCGTTCGGCAAGGAGCCCAGGCGAGCGGCTCGGGCGGGGCAGCCTCTCCGTCCCCATTATCCATGATCCTCTGACCCAAACCGCGTACCCGTTCCGCTCCCACCGGGGAACGAATCGAATTCCGTGAGTTACAGGCCCAATATTTCTCGTTTACGCACGCAGTAGAGGCGCTTTCGAACCGCTCGTCCTTACCTACTCCGACACCCTCCGGGCAGGTGCTGGAGGCGATGGATAGTGCCCCCTCTCAACATGAGGACAACGCGGTGCTCTTCGCACCGATGGAGGCACGTCTTAGCAGCTCAGAGGCCCAGATGACGTCCATAGTGACCACCATGGAGAATAGATTGGCTGCCACCCTTCAAACCGTTTTCGACCACATTCCGCGCGTGATAGTTGCCCAGTTGCCCCAACTTGCCCTTAACACCTGCTGGTCTAAGCTTAAGCGGGTGTCTAACTCTCAAGCGTCCTGGTTCCTTTCCCAGGTGGCTGCGGTAGACCAGCATTCTAACTGTTCGACTGCGACCTCTGAAGTGAGCACAGGATCGAGCAGTGGAGCCTCAGTGAGTGTCTTTGCTCTCTGGGAGGTCCCCCTTATAGTACGCTCCAACGATGGAGAGCAACGGCCCTAGATCGTTCCGCGGCCGCACTAGATCGGATCTTTTTACAATCCTACAGTGGAATTACCGGGTATTAGGGCATGCACTAAGCGGACTGCTCTCCGGCTCCATTTATAAAGCTATACACATTTGCCTGTGGTAGTGGCCCTTCAGGAGCCGGGCGAGCACGCTGCCCTCACGAATTATACGTGTATCAAAGGGATTTGCAAACCGCCCTCTGCGTGCATCGAAATTACACTGCCAACCAGGTTGATCTCAACTGCGATCCGCTTTACTAGTATGTTATGGTCACTATCCTCCCGCTTAAAAAGCAGAACGCGTCCCTACACATCCTCAACATCTACAGTTCGCCCAAACTCCGTAACGTAACTTATAAGGCTGTTTTTAGCAAAGCCCTTGCAGTAGCAGGCAGGGAAGCGCTAGTCATTGTAGGTAATTTTACGCCCCTAGTCTCACTGGGGTTACCGTAAGAAAGAACGGCGTGGCAGAAAGTTGGCAGAGCTTATTTATACTCTGGGCCTCACCATTCACACCGGCCCTACACCTCAACCCGAATTGGTAACTCTGCAAGTCGAGACACGTGCTTTGACCTTATATTTAGCAAGCATATCAGGCATGCATACTGGCTCAACACTGAGGAAACTCTTGGCAGTGACCACTGTATTCTCCTTACTACCATTCAGAAGTATCCCTTTACCCGTCCCCACCAACAAGCGAAAGTTCCGGACCAGGCGAAGTTCCATTCAGACTACACGACTCTGGCTTCCATAGTTCAACAAGGCTACGCCACTTGAGCTCAGCACCTTGTGACGTCGCTTCGCCAAACTGAGCAGATGGTTAAGCTCTCAGAGGTCACGCCGCCAGTAGATAACCATCTCCTCCGTCCCTGAGAGGCTCGGCGTAGCCTCGTGCGCCTATGGCACCGACAAAAGCATAATCGTCAGCTCAGTCTGCATCGCAGCCCTCACCCAAGAAGCAGCCGAGTACGTGGCCCAGCTCCCTGACTCCAATTGTGTAGAGCGCTGTAACAATGCTGCTAAGCATATGTCAAACTGCTACACGTGGTGTTTTTTCAGGGCCCTCGTCGACCCCACCCAAATTCGCACAGAAACGCCAAAGCATCTTCAACGCGTGCTCCACGCCAACGCGGGTGACGCAGATAAATTTGCACAGGCTTTTAGGAATAAATATCTCTGTGGCCGTTGGGACCCCATCAGACCGGCGTACTCATAAGCAGGCTCAAAGAACGCACACTTGGATCGCTGCTTTCAACTTCACGATCTGAAGGCGGCCTTGTCCGAAATGAAGCGAGGAACAGCGCCGGATCGGGATCGAGTGACGGTTAAGCTTTTAGCCAACCTCCCAGACCTGGCATACCTTCACCTCCTGGACTACTTCAATTGAATTTGGCGGGGGTGTGAACCGCTCCCGATTGATTGAAAAACGGCCCTGGTAACTTTTATTCCCAAACCAGGCAAATCAATAAATATCAAAAATCTCCGACCCATTTTCTTAACCTCGTGCGTGGGGAAGCTTATGTAAACAATGGTCAGGGATAGGCTTTCCTATTACCTCGAGGCCCATCGAACCTTTGCCGACACTATGTACGGCTTCTGTACACATCGATTTGCTCAGAACATTCTCCTGCAACTCCACCGTGACGGTATTGAGCCGGTAAAACATCCCAGTGACAATAGGTAGTCCTCGCCTTATATCTCAAGGGAGCTTTTGATAACGTTACCCATAAAATACTTCTTACTGATCTGTCCCAAACAGACTGTGGGCGTAATGCTTTCAGGTACATCCCTCAGCTCTCGATGGAACGGAAGACGTACCTCCGCATTCAAGACAATGAGCATGGTCCGTATCTTCTAGGTACTCGAGGAACAGCAGGGAGCGGTCCTCTCTCCCCTTCTGTTCAATCTCGCCATGGCTCATCTATCCCCACTGGTGAAAGATATGTCCGGTGTACGGCACGTTCTGTATGCCGACGATATCACGCTCTGGGCAACACACGGTTCTCTTGGCAGCATTGAGGCCAGCCTGCAACAACCAGCATCGACCGTGGATGACTACGCCCAGCGCTGCGGCCTCGGCTGCTCCCCTAAGAAATCGGAGTAGGTGCATCTTTGCCCTAAACCAAAAGACACGACTCAAATTGTACTTTTCTTGCGCACCGAGCCTATCCCGGAACGTGAAGAAATCCGCGTCTTAGGGCTCTTTATACACAAGAGCAAGAAAGTCGATACCACCCTGCGCGAGTTACGTACGGTCGGGGAACAGGTAGGCCGCATGGTCCGCCGACTCTCGAACAAGCGAGGAGGTCTCAGATGCCGCGATGCTCTACGCCTCGCCAACGCTTTTGTGATCAATCAAACTCTTTATTCTATATCCTACTACGTTTGCGCAAATGCGATGAGAACACGCCGGACAGCATTCTCCGAAAAATATACAAGCACGCCCTAGACCTCCCGGTCACGACGTCTAACCAACGTCTTGCAGAGCTGGGTATGACCAACACGTAGAGGGAACTCAAAGAGGCCCAACTTAACAATCAGTACATGCGACTTACCAAGTCGCAGGCTGGGAGATGTCCCTTACGCCGCCTTCATATCTTTTACACCTACAATGCAGAGGAGTGGACCACGATCCCAGAGCACTGGCGTGGAGCGTTGGTTATCCAGCCTCTGCCCCCCAAAATGGCTAGGGGAACTCACGAAGGCAGGCAAACTGCGCGGATTGCAGCTTTGCAGGGACGCTATGGGTCCCGCCTTGGAGTCTTTTATACTACGTGTCCGGCCTTCACCATGGGGAGTGGCACACGGCGGCCGTAGTCCATCAAAGCGTGTCTGTCCAAGGGCTCACATTTCAAGCTACGGACATCACTCATGCGGAGGAAGTCGCCATAGTTCTCGCCGCAGCTGACCGCACATCTTGGTTTATTATTACCGATTCGCGGAGCGCGTGTCAGTATCTTGCTAAAGGTCGTATCAAAGTTCGCTCTGCTCGAATCCTTAAGCGCTCTGATTACATGGACCACCCGAATACACGTTCTGTAATCTGGACTCCAGCTCACGCAGGACTAGGTGGTAACGAGGCTGCCAATGCCTCGGCCCGCGCGCTTAATTTATGGGACCCGCCTCGCCCTTCATCATCTGATGATCCAGAAGCTAATCCGGTAAACTCTTTTCGCGAAATTACAGCGATGTACAAATCGAACAGGCTCCGATTTCCGCCCGCAGCGCCGGGCCTGACCAAGTCTGACGAGTGCTGGCTCTTGCGCCTTTACAACAACACAGTATCGTGCCCGGCTATCCTTAAGCACTTCAATCCTGCCCTCTCCGGGGGATGCCTAAACTGCGCCCAACCGCTTGCGGATACTTTTCACATGGTGTGGACATGCCCTTCTAACTCGGCCGTCTCCCCAATCACTTCCCCTACACACCCTACCCGAGAGAACTGGGTGGCTGTCCTACTCAACTGCTCGTCCTTGGCGGGCAAAAGAGGCCTCGTGGCCAGGGCGCGTGCCGTCGCATTGCAGAAGCCACAGGGGTGTCGGACTAGAAACTCCTCCTAGAGCTTGTAAAGAATCGGCCCTTAAGGTCATCCCTATCCCTCAAATGTAAATACTTTCAGTAAATGTTTTTCACCACCACCACCACCTTTACGCAGAATCACCGTCTTTGTCTGCTCTAACTAATATCAAGGCTACCACTGTTGCTTTAAATGCTACCTTAAGTCATCACCTCACTGGCGAGCAGAGGAGAGACCGCTTAGACATTCTCAAAAGCACAGCCTTTCGTTTGACGCACATTCCAAAGTTCTGAGCCACACCTCCGTTGCAGAGCACAGAATTCAAACCGAAGGCAGCTCCATTGTGTGCCGCCGCCCATACAGTCTGTCTTCGGCGGAACGGCAAATCATTGAGGAAAACGTCGCCGACATGCTCAAACAGGATATTATTCGACCTTCATCCAGCTATTGGTCGTCTCCTGTGGTGTTGGTACGGAAAAAGGATGGCTGTGTCCGCTTTTGTGTTGAATACAGAGCGCTCAATAAGCTCACAAAAAAGACGTATTTCTGTTGCCACGCATAGATGATGCCCACTCCAACCTCTACCTTCGATACGACTATTGGCAAATACCTCTTCGCGAAGCAGGCAAGGAGAAAACAGCGTTTGCAACGCCTGATGAGCTTTACGAGTTTAAGATCATGCCATTTGTCTTATGCAACGCTCAAGCAACATTCGAGTGCATGATAGATACCGTCTTACGTGGTCTCAAGTGGAAAACCCGCTTATGTTATTTAGATGACATCGTAATTTATACTTCTACTTTTCTTCAGCACCTTAAGCGTTTGGACGAAGTTCTAAGGTGCATTTCGAGCGCTGGCCTACAGCTCAATACAAAGAAGTGCCACTTCGCCAGCACAAGCATCAAAGTATTTGGTCAACTTGTCAGCAATGATGGCGTCTGACCCGACCCCGACAAAGTTGCTGCCGTAATTAGTTTTCCACGTCCGGGAAAAAAGACAATTGCGAAGTTTTGTGGGCCTGGCGTCTTACTTTAGCTGCTTCATCAGTCACTTTGCTGCCCTTGCGGGGCCGTTACAGAGGCTTCTGACGACAGGAACGGCCTTCACATGGACTGACGAGTGCGAGTGTGCTTTCCAAGCCCTTAAGCGTGCTTTGACATCAGACCCCGTCCTCCGTCACTTCGATAAGAGTGCACCCACTTTCCTGCACAGAGATGCTAGCAAACACGCAATCGGTGCTGTTCTCATCCATCACGACGACACTTCACGGGAGCGAGTAGTTGCGTATGCTAGCCGCACACTAACACCTGCGAAGCAGAACTACTCGATAACAGAGCAGGAATGTCTTGCTGTCGTTTTCATAATCCAGAAATTTCAACCTTATCTGTATGATCTCCACTTCACTGTGAGAACCGACCACCATGCCCTATGCTGGTTGTCCTCGCTAAAGAATTTTCCTGGGCGCCTCGGTCTCTGGATACTCCGCTTGCAGGAGTGCACTTTTGACGTTGTCTACAGGTCTGGCAAACAGCAGCAGGATGCCGACGCTCTCTCTCGCTGCCCTCTGCCACTTTAATCTCCAACCACGCATCGTCAATGCCCCTCGGGTAATAAAGCGGCTTCCTCTTCACTCATGGTATCAGCCCTGGCAGTTGCTGGCTCACTTTCTTTAAACAGCTGCGCTGTTTGCCGCGTGTCAACGGCACAATCCATACTATAACCGCATCATCGGATACTTGGATGGCTCGACAACTTCACTTAATGCCAGAATATGTCGTCAGCTACGGCAGTTCGAGCTAGAGAACAATGTCCTGCAGAACTATGCTTACAATGCAGATGCGCATCGGTTGGTAGCAGTACTCCACTTTCGCTGCGAAAAAAAAATCTCCAAGCATTGCACGATGACCCATCAGCTGGACACTTATGAATTTCAGAAGACCTGCAACCGCGTTAGGAGTCAATTCTTCTGGCCTGGTCTCTCCACTTTTGTGGCTAATCATGTCACTTCTTGCGCACTTTGTCAACGCCGAAAAGGACCAACTACGGCTCCTGCTGGATTATTACAACCTATTCCATGTCCCGTTGCATCTTTTGTCGTTGTCGGCATAGCCCTTCGTCAGACCACTTCCCGTAACGCCAGCGGGCCGCCGCTGGATCGTCACAGCCTTCGACCACCACACACGATACGAGCAGACCACTCCTCTACGCACTAGCCCTGCCTTAGACGTTGTCGCCTTCTTTTTAGAAACCATTGTGTTGCGTCATGGTGCACTTCACCTTCCTGTCCGCAATTCTTGACGAAATTCTAAAACTTGTGGCTCAGTTCATAAGACCTCATCCGCTTACCACCCACAGACAAATGGCCTCACAGACCGATTCTACCAGCCTCTAATCGACATGATATTCATGTGCATCGGACCGACCCACGATAACTGGTTCGGTCCGATGTACAAGGATATCATGTACAGCAGACCGAACCGATCTTGTCGTTCGAAACGTTTGCACACAACACCGCTGCTCAACGTACCACTGAACGTTCACTTTTCTTCCTTGTTTATGATCGTGCGCCGACATTCACTATTGACGCCTCTTTCTTTAATGTAACAACAAAAACGTCCACGACTACGCCAGGACCTTCCGTCTCCAGCCTCGCTGACGCATGGCAACGTGCTCAACTCAACACGGAAGCCAGTCAACAAGGTCGCAAGCAACGCTAAGACAGCTTTCGTGGAGACGTCACCTTCAGTCCTGGAGATGAAGTACTACTTTGAACTTCTGTTCGTACACCCGGATTGTGTGAAAAGTTTCAGTCGCGCTTCATGAGACCATAGGTTGTTTGTGAATGAACATCTTCTCTCAATTACCTCGTCACTCCCGTCGAGGGTTGCTTGGTTACTGTGCCTCTAAGATAGTCCACGCTTCACGTCTTAAACCCTTTGTTCGCCATACCTTTCCCACCTAAGTCTCGGCCGGGCCGGTCACTCAAGTGCGCAGGGAAATTATCTGTGAGCATTATTCATGCGTTCATGTTTTCATCTGTGCATACTCATCATCACCACTAAAGTTTAAGTTGTGGGGCAAAAACACGAGAGAATAAAAAAGAGTCTTGAGAGTACTGCACGCCATATTATATGTTATGTAAAACATGTCATGTAAAACATGTCATGTAAAACATGGTCACATGCTAGGCTCATGGCGTTCTTGTGGCCATTTCACTAGTTTGACACATACCAATTTCGGTATACCGTTACGTGAATGGACAACGAATATAAATGACACGTCTAAACATGGTAATCACGATATAGATTTCATGTAAATATTGACTACATGCTACGCTCATAGCACGCTCACGGCTGTTTCACTATCTTCATTTACCCCAAATTTGGTATCAGGTGACATAATAGATCACGAAGGTAAATAAAACGTCCAAACATGATAACTATGACATGGAAGTCATGTATCGCATAGTTTATCTCCACGTCGTCACCATGTGCTGATCTTCAACTGACCCATCATCCTTCCTCATTCGTGCTTCGCATATAATCGGTTCCCGCTGTACGTGGCATCTGCCAATTTTTATCTGCAATGCCATTATACGTGTATTACTGCCTCTCCACTACCCACATTCATCTAGGAAACTGGTGTGAAGCCATTCTGCAGAAAATTCACTGTGCCTTCAAAAACTGTTGGCCGAATCTAAATAAAGAAATGGCAAAGGTCGCACTAAACGAGGCTCTAGACAATTCCACCACTGGACAATTCTGAAGACATTTTTGGTTGCTTTTTGACTGCTTCTTGGCCTAGCCTTGGAGACGAGTGTTCAATTAAATTGCTGCCAACATTGAAATCATCTCAAATTCGCTGCAAAGGCAGATTGCGTTCAGGCATTGGTCGTGTTACCCACTGAGACATACCACACCGAACATTCAAACAGTTTTGGCTGCCGACCATCACAAATACCTTTAACTATGTTGCTACTATATTCTATTGAAAACTGTAAATAGCTAGAATATTTCAGAAATTTTTCGTTCACTTGAGTGCTTTGGGAATCCGTAGAATGTCGTCCGGAAATCACTTATGAGAAAATTTTAAATGTGCTGCTCGTTTTGTTGGCATGCTGAATTTTGCTAACTATAGTAATTTAAGGTGCTTGTGAATTTCAAACTGAGTAGTAAAAGTGGAATCATTGCGCCACATAGGCTTCCAAGCATTCAGCCAAAAAGATTATTGTTTGCGTTTTTTCTATAACAATACTCCCGTTTTTATGGGTATATAAGCAATGAATACTTACTCCACAAGGGCAAGAGTAGGGGCTAGTTGGTTGAACATTGTTGAGAACATTGTTGGGCAGGATTGCACCCACCGAGAAGACGTCGAGACGACTGTGTAAAATTTTGAGAGCTGAGAGCTGGAGACAAATTCGGATTTTTAGGTTGCACATCAAGGCTACTTGTGCAAGACACCTCGTTTCAAATGCGTCAAGCCTGATGTACGCCTTCTTCATTGACACGGCCGAGAACCTGGGGGAACGGTTATGGAGACTGTCCTTCGCGTCGCTTCCCAGGAATAGGAGGAAGTCACCCAGTGTCGCATCGACAGGGCACATCAACGTTTCTGATGTTGCGCTACCACAAGAGGTACGGTCCATTCTTGACAAAGGTCCAAAATTTGCGATACAACCTTGTTGCAAACCTTCAAAACTTTTGAGCTTCGTTCACGACGTGGCACGCAGGGTTCCAGAAGATGTGAAGAATGCTTGCATTGTAGAGGGCATTAAGTGTGTCAACAAACACCCTATGCGCAGACCGAGAGGCGAGAATGTAAAAAACGTGGTAAAATTTTTAAAAGACCAAAAATTAACGTTACAATTGTCAGACAAGACGGGAAGATTTGTAGTTATGGCGGCAGATCGACACCTGGTTAAGGCTAGAGAAGCGGTTGAAAAGAACTTCTCAATGGTGGATTTCGATGGCGCATCGTTGCAGAATGTTCACAAAAAAGCCGTTAGCTTGTGTAAGCGACTTGGACTACAGAAGCTGGAAAAGGACCTTAAGGGTTGCAACGGGACCACATTGAGACCCTTCTTCACTACCAAAACGCACAAGCAAGACAATCCCTTCCGGATGATCGTGGAAGATAAAGGTACTTGGCAGCACATTTTAGCTAGATTTCTCAAAGGAATGTTGGAACTCATCGCAGTGGAAGACCCTTTTGGGGTGAGCAACTCAAATGGTGTTATTGATTTCCTAAAGAAGGGACAATCAGTGACGTGCATATCTATAGACGTCAAGGACATGTACTACAACATCCCACAAACTGAGGCCATTACTACGGTGCAGGAATGCATTGACACTTACGGGGTTGTTAGATTTCAAAACGAGTGTGGGATTAGTGTTCGTAGTTTTTTGGATTTGCTGCGCCTTTACCTTCAGTCACTGTACGTGGAATTCAATGGATCCATTTTTGTTCAGAACGACGGTATCTGCATCGGCTCGTGCCTGGCGCCGATCTTATCGAATTTGTACATGGCGAAAGGAGATCGTGAATTGCAACCCCGATTGCAAGGGTACGGCGTTGTGGCATGTTTCCGCTACGTTGATGATTTTTTATTATGTTTCCCTAGGTTGAAATGTGCCAGCATAAAACCCGAAGTTTTTGTCGCGATGTTCAAAACAACATTTCGTGGTCTTGATTTCACTTACGAGTTGCCCACAAGTTCTGGCATAAAGTTTTTAGACATCATGATTTCGCAAGGTGAGGGACACATGTGCTGGGAATATGACGTTAGAGGTGATAAAAGTTTGTTAAGCTACAGCTCGGGTCACTCCAAGCTTGTGAAAAGAAGTGTCGCATATGCGTGCATGTTAAACAGCTGCCAAAAGTCGTGTGACCACATGGTAGCGCGTAGTTTGATGAAGCAGATTGATAGACTTAGGGACAGTGATTACCCTGATGCCTTAATCACAGCTTTGGCCGAGAGGCTCTTAAAAACCATCGGCAGCACGCACAACACGAACGTAGGAATAAAAGAGAAGCCAGAGGAGAGGCCTATTGTTATGCCTTACGTTCACGGCATTTCGCATGGACTGAAAAGAATTGCAAGTAGGCATGGCATACCCATGACCTTTACGGCACCTCACAAATTAATTTCACTTTGTCACCAAGTAAACAGCGGCAACCAAGGGAACAACCACATATGTTCGGTTAGGCATGTTAACAAATTTGTTCCATGTGAAACAAATGTTGTATATGGTACTCCTTTGCCTTGCGGAAATTGGTACGTTGGGCAAACTGGTAGGTGCCTTAACTCACGTTTACGCGAGCATGATTATAACTGCAAGCAAATCAGTCACCCCAGTAACTTAGCTACCCATTGCATGAAGTGTCATTGTAAGCCGAACTTTGAAAAGACCATTGTTTTATCCAGATCAGAAGACAAAAGGGAAAGAGAAATTATTGAAGCTTTCATGATGCGCAGGTTTGGTGAGGACAGGTGTGTTAGTGTGCCATCTATTCATTTGTCAAACAATGAATATACTTTTTTACGTAGACATTGTAGATAGTTGACAAGGCTGGATTTGATTAGCACTGATGGGTGCTTTATCTTGGTGGGCAGTGCGCATGTTCACGCTCTTTCTTTTTCTTTTTTCTTTCCTGTCAACATTTATATGTGTGTGTAACATTTCCATCGAATAAACAGTTGTTAGTTCGCGCTCGTGTGTGTCCTACCTGTGCTTCAGTGTGTCTTTTATTTGTGTGTTTAATTCCAGCGCGGTGTGAGTCTCAACTTACTCCACAGAAAGTACGGTTTTCAAAAAGATGATATTTAAAAGCCTTGAATTACCCAAAGCTTACAAAAAACATGAATTTTACATTAAAAAAATTTCTGTCCACATTGGGACACATTTTACACCACATGGTGATCCAAGTAAAACTTACGTTTAGACGTAGGTTGAATGCAAATTAGCACTTCTTGTTTTATGACAAGTTTTATCACTGCAATTTTCATTTTAAAGAAGAAAATCCTTTTCAAAGTTTACCATTGACGGCAATGGGGAACATAAGGAAGGACCAATGAGAAAGAATAGTTTAGGTGAGAGAACGGCGCATAGGGGAGGCTTCGTGGGGAGAGGCGCATGCTGTTCTGGTTAGGAAACATCTCCAGAGAGGGCGCGCTAAACTATCCACCCACCGTCGCTGCTTGCTCTCCCGCTGCATTTTTGCTGTCCCTTCACTCCACGCTGGACATGTCGTTGCTTGTTTTTCTGAACGTGCTCACGTAAGTTGGCACTTCGACGTCCTTCGTTGTTCAGTGTACTAGTGTGCTTCGCGATGGGGAACTGCTTTGTACCCTACTTCAACACAGGCTATAGGTCGTGCAAAGAAAAGTTTTCGCTTTTTACGCTACCGCAAAATGAAGCCAGGCTTGAAGCATAGAGGCGGGCGATCCCTCGCAAAGACCACGTCCTTCAACGGGCGGACCGTGTGTTCGAAAAACATTTCGCCCCGCATTTTATTATGAAAGCGTGGTCCACAGAAATTAATGGCCACGTTCTCATGTCTGGCAGCCGAAGAGCAGGACTTTCAAAGGACGCCGTGCCATCTATTTTCGAAGGAGCGCTTAGGTACTTGTCTAAGAAGATGAGGAGTCATCGAAAACAGTCTAGGCGGCATGCTTGCGGTGAAGCTTCCTCTGCGAGCACAGGTGAGACCAGCAGCGGGACCAGCAGCAGATTTCAAGCCGAGCAGCAAGCAGCAACAGCCCCAAATTCAGGTGCTAAAGTCAACTAAAACAGCAATGTCGTCGCGGCAAGTGACCCCGCCACATCACCTTTCGATGAAATGTTCAGCGCTGCGTCGACTTTGTACCTTCCGACGCCATCGTGGGGTGTTCAACGCATTGACTTGGAAGGGTATCATGACCTCGTGTTCCACGACGCCTCTCTGCTGCGTGCAAGTGAAGGGCCATGTGTGTTTTTCAACAGAAAAACTGTGCATGTGAATTGTGACAAGACTGTACAAGTGCATATATTTGGCAAGCCGGATGATTGGTGCGCAATGGGTGTAAATAATTTTGCGGCAACGGCATCGCAAATTGAACATATCTTGAAAATTGTCGACAGTGTACATGTCTGTGGTGGAGGACCCAGTTTGAAGGATTTTTCTTTTGTGGCCTCCGAGTCTGCTATCGATGACTGCCGAAGCAAATGAAGGCAAAAAAGGTGCGAATGTTGTTACCAAAGGGAAGCTTATGTGGTGCATGCAGCAGTCTCTTTAATACTCTCAGAATTCATGCAAAGAGGCAGCATGCTCGAGCGGAAGAGCGGCAACCACTGAAGAGCATCAGGCTGTCTGTGTCGCCTACCAAGAAACACAAAGTTGACGCCTTGCGTCAAGCAAAGTCCATTTTAAAGAAGGCACAAGCATGGCTACAAAGCGCGACCAGCTAATTACTAAAGAACTGGAAGAAAGTGAAGCTGAAATAAAACTGCAAGAAGAGGATATCAAAAAAACTCCTAGCTTTTGATATTCTACCGATGCAGCTTCTTCTTGTGCAAGAATGTATATCTGCAGCTAAGTGCACTACGGCTGTGGCGATGGCGTAGTGGTTAGAGCATCCGCGTCGCATGCAAGAGGCTCGTGGTTCAAATCCCGGTACCGCGCAGTTCCCACCCGGATTAAAAAATCCGCGTGTTGATGGAACTGCATTAAGAGGCCTGGGGTGCGGCCTCACCGGCAAACACCGCCGAGAACGCACTCCCTCACCAGAGAAGGATTAGCCACCCTGGTGCAGTATCTGGCCACTACCTCCCACATGCTTACGTCAAATAACTCACGGCCCTCAGTCCCCAGCAGCTGCGAAGCAACTGACCACGGCGGCGGTCAGATCTGCAACGCAGCAGAGGGTGCTAAGAATCTCTGGATCCGGACAGGCCACCATTGGAACCTGAACTTGGCAACGTTTCACGCTAGAACATTATCTAGTGAGGGAAGTCTAGCTGTACTATTCGAGGAGCTAGACGGTGTTAAATAGGACATAATAGGGCTCAGTGAGGTTAGGAGGACAGATGAGGCCTATACGGTGCTGCAGAATGGGCACGTCCTTTGCTACAAGGGCTTGGCAGACAGAAGAGAACTGGGAGTGGGGTTCCTAAGTCACAGAAACATAGCTGGCAACATAGAGCAATGCTATAGCATTAATGAAAGTGTGGTAGGTATCGTAATTAAACTGAATAAAAGATACAAAATGAAGGTAGTACAGGCTTACGCGCCTACATCCGGCCGTGCTGACGCTTCAGTTGAAAGCTTCTATGAAGACGTCGAATCGGCAATGAGTAAGGTAAAAACACAGTATACTATAGTGATGGACGACTTTAATGCAAAGGTAGGGAAGAAGCAGGCTGGTAACCAGGCAGTAGGAGATTATGGCATTGGTACTAGAAACACCAGAGGAGAGCTAACAGTAGAATTCGCAGAACGCAATAATTTATGGATTTTGAATACCTTCTACCGAAAACGAGAAAACCGCAAGTGGACATGGAGCAGCCCTAATGGCGAAAATAAGAACGAAATAGACTTTATAATGAATGCACACCCTGGAATCGTGCAGGATGTGGAAGTGATTGGCAAGGTACGATGCAGTGACCATAGAATGGTACGGTCTCGAATTCGCCTAGACTTGAAGAAAGAACGAAAGAAACTGATACGCAAGAAGCCAATCAATCAGCTAACACTTAGAGGGAAAGTACAGGAATTCAGAGTGTTGCTGCAGAACAGGTACTCGGCTCTTAGTGAAGAAACCAACCTTAGCGTAGATACAATGAATGATAATCTGACGAGTATCATTACGGAGTGTGCAGTGGAAGTTGGAGGCAAGGTAGTTAGACAGGACATTGGCAAGCTTTCCCAGGAAACGAAGAACCTATTTAAGAAGCGTCAAATCATGAAAGTGTCAAATACAACAGACAAAATAGAACTGCCAGAGCTTTCGAAGTTGATTAATAGACGTAAGGTATGCGATGTAAGAAGGTATAACATGGAGAGAATTGAACACGCTCTGAAAAACGGAGGAGGTGTCAAAGCATTGAAGAGGAAAGTTGGGATAGGCAAAAGGCGGATGTATGCACTAAGGGACAAAGAAGGCAAAATAACTACCAATATGGATAGGATAGTTAAAATAGCGGAGGAGGTTTACAGAGATCTGTACAGTAGCCGAGACAACCACGACCTTAATACTATAAGAACTAGCAGTAACCCAGATTACACCCCACCAGTAATGATAGAAGAAGTCAGAAAAGCTTTGGAGAGCATGCAAAGGGGCAAAGCTGCTGGTGAGGATCAGGTAACATCAGATCTGCTGAAAGATGGAGGACAGATTGTGTTAGAAAAACTAGCCACCCTGTTTACGAGGTGTCTCCTGACGGGAAGAGTACCAGAGTCTTGGAAGAACGCTAACATCATCTTGATACATAAGAAAGGAGATGACAAGGACTTGAAGAATTACAGGCCGATCAGCTTGCTCTCTGTAGTATACAAGCTATTTGCAAAGATAATTGCTAACAGAGTAAAGAAAACATTAGAATTCAATCAATCAAAGGAACAAGCAGGATTTCGAACAGGCTACTCAACAATTCACCACATTCATACTATCAATCAGGTAATAGTGAAATGCTCAGAGTATAACCAACCACTATACATAGCCTTCATAGATTACGAGAAGGCGTTTGATTCAGTAGACATATCAGCCGTCGTGCAAACACTGCGGAATGAGGGCGTAGATGAAGTATATATAAACATTCTGGAAGAAATCTACAGGTGATCAACTGCTACCATTGTGCTTCATAAAGAAAGCAACAGAATATCAATCAAGAAGGGTGTAAGGCAGGGGAACACAATTTCCCCAATGCTATTTACCGCGTGCTTACAGGAGGTTTTCAGAGGCCTAGATTGGGAACAGTTAGGGATAAGAGTCAATGGAGAATACCTTAGTAACCTACGCTTCGCCGATGACATTGCATTGCTGAGTAACTCAGGGGACGTATTGCAACTCATGATTACGGAGTTAGACAAGGAGAGCAGAAAGGTGATCTTAAAATTAATCTGCAGAAAACGAAAGTAATGTACAACAACCTCGGCAAGGAGCAGCGCTTCGAGATAGGTAATAGTGCTTTTGAAGTTGTGAAAGTCTATGTCTACTTAGGGCAGGTAATAACCGCAGAGCCGAACCACGAGATTAAAGTAACTAGAAGAATAAGAATGGGGTGGAGCACATTCGGCAAGCACTCTCAAATTATGACAGGTAGATTGCCACTATCCCTCAAGAGGAAGGGATATAACAGCTGTATCTTGCCGGTACTTAGCTACGGAGCAGAAACCTGGAGACTTACAAAGATGGTTCAGCTTAAATTGAGGACGACGCAGCGAGCAATGGAAAGAAAAATGGTAGGTGTAACCTTAAGAGACAAGAAGAGAGCAGAGTGGATTAGGGAACAAACGGGGGTTAAGGATATCATAGCTGAAATCAAGAAGAAGAAATGGACATGGGCAGGGCATGTAGCGCGTAGACAGGATAACCGCTGGTCATTAAGGGTAACTGACTGGATTCCCAGAGAAGGGAAGCGGGTTAGGGGGAGACAGAAGGTTAGGTGGGCAGATGAGATTAAGAAGTTTGCGGGTATAAATTGGCAGCAGCAAGCACAGCACCGGGTTAACTGGCGGAACATGGGAGAGGCCTTTGTCCTGCAGTGGACGTAGTCAGGCTGATGATGATGAAGTGCACTACGAAGAATAACAGGTGCTATACAGATGACTGGCTACTCCTATGCCTCTTGCTTAACATCAGGAGCCTTTCTACTTACGCATTTTTACGAAGCAATAACATATTGCCGATGCCATGCACAACCAGCATTAGAAGATATATAAACATGGTTGGGCTCAAATGTGTTTTTGATGAGAAATTTTTTAAAGCTCTCAAGATTAAATTGGCAAAGAAGACACCCTTTCAACGCAGAGGGATGCTTATTCTAGATGAGATACAGGTCAGGAAAGAGATTACTGTAAACACGAAGAACATGACATATGCTGGTCTTGTTGACCATGGTGGACAAAGCTATGAGCTGGCTGACCATGCTCTAGTGTTTGCTTTCGCCCCTTTTGCTGACAGTTATTTACAACCAGTGACAGTATTTGCATCAAAAGGTGCAACTAAGGGTACACTTCTTGCACAGCTGTTGCTTCATTGCATTGGGCATTTAGAGCAGGCAGAAGTTTATGTTGATGGTGTGGTCTGTGACGGTGCATCTACCAATAGTGCCATATGGAAGCAGCTTGGGGTAAGCGGTGCTCTAGGACATGTCGTAAATGCTTTCGAGCATCCCCTAGATCCATCCAGAAAAGTGTATGCTGTGGCAGATACCCCTGACTTGTTCAAGTGTATTAGAAATCTTCTTTACGATAAGAAAATATTGAAAGTAATAGGGAAAATTGTGAAGTGGTCATGCTATGACGCACTTTTTGTTGCTGACACGAAAAACGCAGCGGTGCTTAGGGTGTGTCCAAAGTTGACTTACACGCATGTTAATCCATCACATATGCTCAAAATGGTAGTGAAGTTGGCCACACAAATTTTTAGCAACTAAGATGCTAAGGGCATTTCTTTCTATGCACGGAGAGGCGCACCACGGCTTGAGATTGTGGATATCAACTGTGGAGTTTACGCTCTTAATGAATGATCTTTTTGATGCCCTCAATCGTCGCTTTGCTGCAGAAGGCCTCACCCTTGAATACAAAGACTTCCATATTCTATAATCAGCATCTTAGGTGGCTTGATAGCTGAGAGCAGGAAGTAGTGAGGGGAGACATTCACTAAGATCTTTTTTTAAAGTAGTCTACTGCTGAAGGCGTGCGTGTTACACTTAGGTCTGGTCAGGAACTGTCAGCATTTCTTCTGAAAGTGTGCGAGTTCAAGTATATCCTGTCTGCCAAAATAAACCAGGGTCCGTTGGAATGTTTTTTTGGTATTATAAGAAAAGCAGGGGGCCAAAATGAGCATCCAACATTTCCGACATTTTTTCAGCATTACCGCATGCTTTTCGTGTATTCTTTGCCTAAGCCACCAAATTTTGGTAACTGGGTTGTTTCAGCAAAAACCAATCTGCTCTTCTCACCCAGAACGATTTCAAAAAATTCATTCTATCATTGCATTTATCAGAAGTCATTTTATCATTGCACCTTTCCAGTGCAATGATAAAATGCATGACCTCAAGGAGAAACTAGATGGCCTCATCAGTGAGGAAACGTGGGAGTGCGATGAAGTGTTTCAGCATGATTATTCTGATGCCGCCGTCGTGGACTGCATCGTATAATATGTCACTGGATATTTGTCGGAAAAGCTTGCCACTCAAACTTCCTGTACAATATGTAAGCAGGACCTGGTTGGGCAAAAAGGTAATTTAAAGCTACCAGAAGCCGACTTGGTAAATTTCAAAACAGGAGGGGGCTCACACATCCGAATGTGCATCTATTTCTTCTGTTTAAAGAGGCTAAAGAGTACTTCGCAAAACATGCTGGTGAGAGAGATGTATATGATCGCACGACAGATGCAGTGCTAGAAAATTTCAACTTGACGTTTCCATGTGCTGCTCACAAAGAATTTCTTGCCAAGCTATTGCACTATTATGTGTGCCTGCGCATGTGGCAATACTGCAGGCAGCTAAAAAATAAGCATGTCAAAAAGAACCAAGACTTGCGCAAATTGTCGAAACTTGTATAATTGATTCAGGAGAAGAAAAATGTGTAATATGTGCGGAATAATGCTCATGTATACTGGGATCATGGTGTAAAGTGATGTACCCTTTGTTTTGTGTTTGTATGTAAAGTGTTTCATTTGTAAATGTACTGCTGATCTAATCCAAATAAATACAATTTAGGATTCGCACCCATGCAAATGTGTGTGTCCATGTCATGAAGTATAGGAAAAAGGTCATAACAAATACTAAGATGTATATACATGAGAAGTTACACGGAGCAAAAGTGTTGAATGGGATATCGCAACTCATTAGCCGATTTTTCGGCCAAGATGTGGCTAGCGTTCTATGTGGGTTACTTTCATCCCCTCAATTTCTTAAGCGCTTACCGCCAACGCTAATGTTAACGCATAATAAGGCCCTCACAAGCGGTGGCGAAGAAACTCAGCATGTACTCTTGACCACCTTCGACTGTGACGAAGGTGTAAATATTGCGCAGATTTCTTAACGTAATGGGTGGTTTTAGAAAAACTTCCCGTCACCCCCAAAAATATCGGCCAGACAACTGGGACATTGCTACAGACGCGCTGTTTCGACTTGGCTACATAAACCTAAATGCTGCATGCCTAATGAATTCAATCATAAACTTTTAAGGCAGAAAGGTCAAAGAACATGTTTTAATAAACGATCTGCTTCATAAAAGCTGCATTCGGTGCCATAGCTAGGTCAAAACTGGCTTCCTACTTACCGAGCTTGAGCTAGGGTGGCTCCAAGCTCTACCGTCTCTGCTGCGCCGGCGGGGCATTAGTTGCTAGTGCCATCTGCTGAGGGGTTTGAGAAGCAGAGCCTTGTTGCGAAGCGAAGAGCGGTGGCGTTCTCTCACCTAAACTATTCTTACACCGTGGGAAGGACGCAGTGATGTGACCAAACTAGACGGCAATGAGAAACTTCAAAAAAATATTTCTTTCCTAAAGCAAAAACTGCATTGACAAAACTTGCCTTACAAAGAAAGCTGTTTACTAGCTTTTGATTTAGGTATAAAATACACTTTTGATTGGTCCACCACATGGTGCAATTTGCGTCTCAATTTGGACAAAAATGACAATACATTGTATTTCGTGATTTGCTTTTCTTGTGAGCTTCAACTACCTGAGTGCCTAAATATATTGTTTCAGCAAAATATACTTTCTGTGGTGTAAGTATTTATTACTCAGAGGTTTGAAGAAAGTGCACTCTCGCAAGAAAAAAATTGCAAATATAACATATATTGTGTAAACTCTTGTAGCGCCCTTTGGAGTGACAAGTTATGGTCGAAAAAATAATATAGAAATTATATAATAATATAGAATAGATATTGCCAAAAATTGCGGCAATATCATTGACTTTCAAGCACCATACAGAAGAATCTTTACTCATACATAGAACAAATTCGATATAATAAGAGCAGTACTTTCTGAATCGTTTTTTTTTCAAAAACAACACACAAACGATACATTAGGAAATTCAGTAGGCATTCAATTGACAAAAGATTTTGTTCTCTTGAAAAAAGGAGGCCGACAGGGGGCCACGGAGTGCAGACACGCATGTCGGGTTGGCTCCGCAGATTTTCAGTGATTCTCAGCGTGAAATCGAAGAATCGACGGACGCCTTCTTACAGTGAAGAAAGTGGAAGTTCCACGGAACCCCGCGATACCACTCTCAAGTAGGTGGACGCTTAATTTTCGGCACATTGAGCACATTTCTGTAACGCCGACGAACGCATGACGTCGTTGCCTCCTGCTGCTGTGCATAATGCGCTTTGCCTAGCCCACGGACGCTGGCGGCTTGAGCCCCTTCAAGGCGGTGTCTTATCGGATTAATGCAACAGGATGGCTATGATGAGCGTGGATGGTGAAGATATCACGCAACAAGAGTATGAGAACGACGCAGGTTGGCGCCTTGTGAACAGAAGAAGACGAGCCAACAAAGAAACCACAACGCATGAAGCCAAGCACCAAAAACGCACTTCTCAAGCGAGAACGCGGTCAGTAATAGGTGGAGGAAGGGACAGAGAGCAAGATAAATTGTTGCTGCCAGCCGGATGCCCTGTCTGCCGAAGGAAGATTACAAGATAATTGTGCGCTCACGTGACGGCTTCAAGGTCGCTGTCTACGGGATCAATCGTCTAGAATGCTGCGTCGCCAACGCCGCTAAAATACCCAGGAATGAATCGGAAGAAGACACGGTATGTGCCAACTATAAACAGAACTATCTAGTAATCAGCACACCATCAGAGGAGCGCGCCGAAAAATACAGAACCATCGCTCAACTGAAGATTGGGGACAAAGAATTTGAAGCCAATGCGTACGAGTCAGCTCCGGAAGATACATCTAAAGGAGTGATCCGAGGAGTAACGCAGGACGTGTCTCCAAGAGAGATCGTGGAAATGCTGATAACCCCGAGAAATCCGACAGTCCTCATGGCCAAGGGGATGGGAAACACCACGAACATCATCGTCCTCTTCGATGGGCATCGCGTTCCAAGTTATGTGAGCTACGGAAGAGCACTGGTCAAGTGCTCACTATACTGCAAGAAAATAGACGTGTGCTACTAGTGTGGACGCCTTGGTCACAGAGCTGACGTCTGCCCGAGCCCGATTAGCAGAATATGCAGAGGATGTGGCACTGAAAACCCACCGCAGGAGCAAGAGTGCGAAGTGAAGTGCCAGCTGTGTGGCCAAGACCACCCGATGGCAGATCGCCATTGCAAGGCCAGATTTAAGGTACCGTACCTGTTGAAACGACGCCGCTGGGAACGAGCCCGATGGGAGGAAGAAGAAGCACTTTACTTCGAGACGGAAGCGAAAGCACTTCACAGGCAAAAATGGGGCGACTCAGGTCAACGATCGGAACATCGGACGCGGGACGCCTCCGGACCAGAAGCCTTCACCAAGCTTCAAGCACAAAACGAAAACCGCTCTACGTTTTTTACCACCACATCTACGTCGAGTTCCAGATCGAGGTCCAGATAGAGGTCCAGATCGAGGTCTAGACCCAAGACCGGCAATACCGGGTCTCCCCGATCAAAGGAGGGAGGAGGATCCCAAAGCTCAAAAGGACCGAGCGGCGTCCGTGGCACCGCGGGACCCTTCCAGGTGAGCTGGGCTGATGTAGCTTCCGGGGCACGCGCGGAGGCAGAGGCTGCTTTTCAATGTAGGATTAAGGCGCTAGAGAACGAATTGGCGCAGATCAGACAGAACAATGTTGCATTTATGAATGAGATTAGAAAACTCAGGGAAGAAAATGATTTTCTGAAAAACGGAGGGGTTACACGCAACGAGGAAACCTCACAAGTTGTAATGGAGGAAAAAGGCGCAGCAATGGAGGAAGGGGTAGCAGCTCTCACCCCTGTTAAACGTAAACCAGAAAACGCTCCGATTAAAAGCGTGGTAAAGAAACCAAAAGCAGTGGCGACGCCACAAAAAAGACAGGAGCAATTCGCAAACACCATGGAAGCCAAAATGGAACAAATTGAAAGAAAATTGCAAACTAAGCTCGAACAGCAAGAAGTTAGATTTGAGGCAAACATAGAGGCGAAAATTGAGGAGCTAGGCAAGATGATTATGCAGAAAGTGCAGCAAATGGTGGCTGATTTCGACGCCAAGCTAGCAATATGGGGATCGCAGTCAAGTGGGGGGGGGGGCAGTTAAGACGTCTTTTAAACCGTACGCTAGGACCTCGGTGCCCACCGAGGGATTAGAGAGCCTGTAACGCCGCCATGGACAGACAAAATAGCTACACGATTTGGCAATGGAATTGTCGAGGATATAATCGAAAACGATACATTTTGCAACAACATCTTAAAGACACCAGCTCCCCGGATATTATAATGGTGCAAAAAACGCACGGGCTGGTCAAACTGTCGGGATATAAGTCATTCGGCAATGCTGATGGGGAGATTAAGATATTAGCAACGTTGGTTAAGCGAAATCACGCGGTGGTGCAACATGACACGGAAATCAAGGCAATAAATCACATTATCCTCGAACTCATACCCACGCGAAAAACAGAGGACAGTCTTTTTGTATTGAATATTTACAGCAGTCCTAAATGCAGAAAGCACAAATTCCGCACGCTGTTTCGAAAAACCCTCGCTATAACAGGCAACCGGGCGCTAGTGATTGGAGGAGGTTTCAACGCCCCACACGGTGCATGGGGATACAGAATCGAAACCCAGAAAGGCAGGAACTTGTGGTTGGACGCACAGGAGGAGGGCCTGACGCTCGTGACCGATCCATCTATTCCTACAAGAACAGGTACTAGCGTTTGCGCGGATACCACGCCAGATTTGACGTTCACCAAAAATATACTGGACACGCAATGGACCAATACGCAACATGACTTGGGAAGCGATCATTTTATACTTGAAATAACTGTGAGGGCAGGGCCGCGGAAGGCAAAAGGCAGACAACTTAAACTTGTCGATTGGGACAAGTTCCGAAACATCAGAGAAAAGCCCGACAAAATGATACGGAGTATTGAGGAATGGACCGAAAAGTTAAAACGAGACGTGGAGGCCGCTACGCAAACTGTGCCACCAGAGGCGCAGCTAGAGTATGTCGACAATAATCTTCTCCACATGTGGGAAGCTAAGGAAGGTTTACAACGGGGGTGGAAAAACCAAAGGCACAACCGGACACTTCGTAGAAAGATAGCTAAATTGAACAGAGATATAGAGCAATACGCCCAGCAGCTGTGCAGACAACAGTGGGAGGAAAAGTGCAATGACATGGACAACCAGATAGGAATGGCGAAAACGTGGACCATCCTTAGACATTTGTTAAACCCGGACGGAAACAAGTTGGCAGAAAGGCACAATATTAATCGGTTAGTACAAAGATATCAAGGTACAGAGCAGGATTTCCTGAATGAAATCAAGAAAACATACATCTCTCAACCGCTTCCCGTTACACACCCTGATTACACAGGGCTAGCAAATGATGATTTAGACAACGAGATCGGGGAGGCAGAAGTGAGGGTCGTCTTACAAAAACTCAATACTAGATCAGCACCTGGACCAGATGGCATAACTAACAAAACGCTATGCAATTTGAATGACGAGTCCATAACTAAGTTAACTGAATTCATTAACAAATCATGGAAGGCAGGACAGATTCCGCTACAATGGAAGACGGCAAAAATCATGTTAATACCCAAGCCAGGCAAGCGAGTGCTGATTGCGGACTTGAGACCCATATCTCTCACATCTTGTGTGGGGAAACTTATGGAGCACGTGATTCTGGAGAGGATAACTACCTATCTCGAGGACCGGGATGCGCTTCCACCCACAATGATAGGGTTCAGGAGGAACCTCTTAACGCAAGACGCAATGCTTCAGTTAAAACATCAGATTATAGATAATCCCGGAACAGCGACAAAGGCCATTCTAGGGTTAGACCTCAAGAAGGCCTTTGATAATGTAACCCACGCAAGGGTGCTAAAAAGGGTAAACGATCTAGATCGGGGACAACGGACGTAAAATTACGTGCGTGGTTTCCTGACGGGAAGGAAGGCAAATTCATGATAGGGGACCTAGTTTCAGAGGAAATTGAGATGGGCAGTGCAGGTACGCCGAAAAGCTCCGTATCATCACCTATGTTATTCAATCTGGCTCTAATTGGACTGCCAACCAAACTCCAAGATATCGAAGGACTGAATCATACTATATATGCAGACGACATCACCCTATGGGTGAGAAGTGGTAGTGATGGCGAAATAGAGGAAACGCTTCAAACAGCAGTCGAAACGGTCGAGCGGTATCTGGAAGGTACTGGGCTAGCCTGCTCTGCGGTAAAATCAGAGCTGTTGCTGTACAGACCTACTCGTAGAGGTCGCAAACCAGGCAACTGCCTGCAAGGTCTTGCTCATAGAGAAGAAATACAGTTAAGAACAGCCGATGGAAAAACCATACCCATAGTCGACAGGATCAGAGTACTGGGTCTGCTCATCGAAGCCAAGGGCAACAATGAAGAAATCATCAGGCGAGTGGATGCAACTGTAGCCCAAATAATGAGACTCATAAAAAGGATAGCAACTAAGCACAGTGGCATGAGGGAGAAAAACACGATAAGGTTTATACAGGCATTCGTGATAAGCAGAATAGTATACGTAGCGCCATACTTAAAATGGCAAGTCGCGGAAAAGATCAAGCTAGACTGCCTCATTCGCAAAATATTCAAATTAGCTATAGGGCTACCGATTAGCACAAGCACCGACAAACTGTTACAGCTAGGCCTGCACAATACAATAGATGAGCTTATTGAGGCGCAGCGTACGGCGCAATATGAACGTCTCTCTAAGACACGAGCAGGAAGACATATTCTAGAGCGACATGGCATAACGTATCACACGCAACACGGCGTTAAGGTGGACATTCAAAAAGAGACCAGGAAAACAATGATGATACCACCCTTGCCAAAAAACATGCACCCCGAACACAATAAAGCTAGACGAGAGACAAGAGCAAAACAAATACAAAAAAAGCTCGGTAATGACAAGGACGCAGTTTTCGTAGACTCTGCTCGATACAAGCGCAAGCGGGGGTTTACCGCAGCCGTAATCGATAGCAACAAACGCTGTGCGACATGCGCATCGATACGCACCACAAGTACCGAGACAGCGGAAGAGGTAGCCATAGCGCTCGCTGTAGCTCAGACAAACGCAACCGTGATAGTCAGTGACTCTCAAACGGCAGTGAGAAACTTTGCCAACGGCCGCATCTCCTCGGAGGCACTACGTATTCTCAAAGGAGGGTGTCGAACAAACCCCAGAAATGCATATATGGACACCTGCTCATGCCATCGCGGGGGACAGCAACAACGGGGCTGTACATGACGCAGCTCGAGGGCTCACCAACCGAGCTGCCCTCTCAAGTGCCGCCCCAGCCTCTTCCGGTGATTATGGCGTGGCAGATGAGTGGGAGTGGGAAGACAGAATGACCAGATACAATGCAATTACAAAACATTATAGATTACAGAAAGGCATATTCCCGCCCCCTCACCCAAAATTAACAAAAATACAGTCTGTCGAATGGCGGCAGTTACAAACTAGGACATATCCGAATCCTGCACTATCGCACATTATATATCCTGATATATACAAAACGGACAGGTGCAAGCGTTGTGACTCCAGAGCCACTCTGGAGCATATGTTATGGGAACGTAGAGGGATTAGTACTCATAACAAGTATGCGGCCTCTGCTGACAGCCTTCGCGCGCGCTGGGAAGCCGCAATGCTCAGTTCCGTCCTCGAAGACCAAATGTGGGCCGTCCAGCGGGCCGAGGAAGCCACGAGGAGTCAAGGACTCCTGGCCGTAACCTAGGCGGGGCCAATCGCCCACCCCATCTACTCGCCGGACTCTGAAGTTCTTTCCTCCTCCTCCTCCTCTTGAAAAAAGTTCGGCAATTTCGGTTTTCAAAAGAGCGCATTAGGACAATTTTTTTTTCAAATACATTTCAGACGGTTGCCAAAATGACAGGGTTGCGAGGACCCCCACTGCCAACATCTATTGTTCCAAAGATAAAACTCGCACCTTATATACAATGGCTGCGTAGAAAAACACAGGTATGAGGTCACAATGTTAGATGTCTGCATATTCGGTATTATCTTTACCTGAACAGCTGCAAACCAATATTCATTTTGTGTAGTCAAAGCAAAAGCCATCTACCATTATACTAGAAGCAAGCGCCCACTTTTTGTTTCATCTTATGTGGTTGTAGACGGGGAGCACCTAACTATCGCAAGTCTCTGATGAGCCAGTAATCACACAGAACTAAAATTACAATACACTGTTCAATCGCGCACCGAATGAGCATTTTGTTAAGGTAAAGGCATTTGTCATTGATTCATGCACTACATCCAAGAATACAAATGTAAAGCAGGTGAGAGCACAAGGTAACTGTGCTCGTTTGTGTGCCCGTCCATGCGGTCATGATTTTTTTCGATATGTCATAACCGAGCAGTGAATCACCTATAAACAGCATCAAAAACGAAGGATAAAAAAAGGAGACAGACAGCGGCACTATTCACAACAAGATTTATTTTGCTGAAACCGCACAATATATACTTGAGCAGTATCTGACCATTATATGAAAACGACAAAACAAAGAAATTGGAATTCATTTGAGAACGTCGATTCATCATAGTAGCGCGCCATGAACATCAGGTGTGCCAGCATTCTGAAGAAAAGGAATTTCTGTGGTAGTGCAATCGAAGGCCTACAGTCTCATACATTGCCCAGTCTTACCAATTCTGCTGCCTTATAAATTTCGCGTATCATATGAACCCGATAGCTCTTAATAAGAGAACACTGCCGAAAGTCAGGTTAACCGCCGCAGGCTTCAGTAATGAATGCACAGGTGGCCTGATTCCGTTGAGACAATGTGAGCGTGTAAATTCAGCCGTGATTTTTATCACTGGCCACTTTAGCCTATGTACATCTTACCACAGGACAGTCAAAAAGAGTACCCCTCCTCTACAATGCATGGTACGAAGTTGTTCCGGTGCTTGGTTGGGCAGGCTCGCACACCCCTGGAAACAGGATTGACAGCCTTGCATATATATCCGAGACAGCTTTTGTGGTGCTGAAAACTTCCAGTATACGTCATCTTTGCTGGCCACTTTTTTGACGTTGTGGGTGACGCCGTGCCTATAAGGAATAATGACAAAGTTTTGTTTGTCATTCCCTTTTGTATGGGTTCGAGCATTTGTCTCTGGGCTCATTTTGATTTCTCTGAGCAGACACTTCACAACGGCAGTCAAAACATACATCGAGAAACGAGCCCGAATGAGGTGTTCAGTCTGCTGAATAAAGATGCAATAAATATTGTGATGGCAAGACTTTCGCCGTGCGCATGCGTGGCATGTTGTCACATAGCGCGCTTCTTAACATTTGTGCGTGTCAGTCTAAAAAAGAATTCGCTTGTTTGCACGCGTTTATATGCCCAACACACGTGGGAAGAACGTAATGTTGACATCAAATCTAGGATTCTGATGAAACCTTTGTCCTCCGCAACTTCATGGGTTATAACAAGCGATCCCTTCTCTGTAAGCAGGCGCTTGGCGTGTAGCGACACCACGGACTCGAACAGGTGGGGGGGGTTCGACTCCCTCTTACGCCAGCCGTGCGTGGCAGAGCCGTGTCCGCGAAAAAGGAGATCCTGGGGGGGGTTGAGCTGACGCTGGGTGGTTGGACCTGTAAGGCCCCCGTCAGAGGTAACACACACTTTTGGCCCTTGCTTCACGTAGACGGCACCCCTGGGCTGACCCACCCAGGCGAAACCGGCAGTCGCCTTTACAATCCTCTCTTTTTCTCCTCAACTTTGTCTTTCTCATTTACTTTTTTTATCGTTCCTGTCTCTTTCTCTATTCAGTTTACTTCCAATCTCTCCTAGCGGCAAGGATTAACTTTGTGTGGAAGCCCAGTCTTGGCCATTCCATAGGTTATAGCAGCGCTGTACAACTGGCGTTGGCCGGATTTGCCCAACTTCTCCTGCCGTGTCCCCTGGTTGGGCGTTGTGGTGGGTGGCTGACACAGCTGCCGAACTTAAACGAAATGGTAAGGGCATTCTCTTCCAAAGCTTATCGTAACCTGAAAAGTTTGCGCACTGAATGAGTCACCACATTCTTCTCAAGTACCAATGGACACTTTTCAAAATACCTTGTACTACATAGTGAACAGTCTGGTCGAAAGGCTGAGCTATCTCTCATTGCTTAGTAGCAAGAAACCTAACGGGGAAACTAGAACCTAGCCATAAGGCCTGTAAGATGGCTAGCGGCGGTCTGCTGCTTGAAATGCTAGACAGGAAGCATTATGAAGCTCTCCCGAATCTCACATTGATTGGAAACATCCCCATCACCGTCAGTTCCCAAGGGTCTACGAATACCGTTCAAGGTGTTGTCTTTAATGACGACCTCTTGAACCAAACTAGAGCTGAGCTTCTCGACGGCTGGAAAAAGCGAAATGTTGTAAACGTTCAAATAATACAATTCACACGAGACAACACAGAAAAGCTGAAAAAAACACATTATTCTTACATTCGAATCTAGTGAACTGCCGAAAACAATAATACTAATTAAACAGGCTACAATTAACTCCGAGTGCAGCCACGCGTACCAAATATGCGAAAGCGTTTCAAGTGCCGACGGTAGGATCATGGCTCCCTTGCTTGCCTAGGGCAATCTACAAGTGCCAAATGTGCGTCAAAGTTCCACATTTCCGACAAGTGCAATTCTCTATGTCACTGTGCAAACTGCGGTGTTGACCACCCGACATACTTCCGATCAAGTGCCGTATAAAAAGAAAAGGATATATTTCAAAGAGGCTAGGAGGAGGTGCTTGCCGTTTTGGGGCACAACCTACGCTGATGTGGCGCCGCACTAGCCTCCACTACTTGCCTGGTCCGCGCAGAGTGAGCCGATGGCTGTAGCAGCTGCCCCCAAAGTGGCAGTAGTTAAGTCTATTCCACTAACTTGTGAACGGAACTGGTGACTCTGGGGCTGTTCGCTTTCATGACCTCGTCACACCAGGCGAGGCCCCAAACTCGAACTAAACACCCACACGTGCGTTCTTCCAGTGCTTCTCAGGAGGCAATGAAAACAACACCGATACCTCTGGTGCCGCAACACTGGCGTGGTTCTCTGGAACGGGCCAAGAAAACAAAAAAAAACCCTATAGGACCTTTGAACCTTAAAGTGCACTATACCCATTAAAATACACACAACATCATTTTATGCTCATCATGCAGACACAAATAGTTCAGTGGAACATCCGAAGCCTTCTTTGAAACCTCGATTACCTACAAGAACTGCTCCACAAACACAATCCACAAGTGCTGTGTGTACAAGCAACCAATTCGAAAGCAAAACATAGAAACTTTTTACAGAATTATGTCATTGTTTGAAGGGATTGAGATGATGCAATGGCATCATCGGGTGGGGCAGCTATTTTTCCTAACCATGAAATAGCATTCACGCATTCACCTCGATTGATTGATATGTGGGGTTTAACGTCCCAAAACCACCATATGATTATGAGAGACGCCGTAGTGGAGGGCTCCGGAAATTTCGACCACCTGGGGTTCTTTAATGTGCACCCAAATCTGAGCACACGGGCCTACAACATTTCGGCCTTCATCGGAAATGCAGCCGCCGCAGCTGGGATACGAACCCGCGACCTGCGGGTCAGCAGCCGAGTGCCTTAGCCACTAGACCACCGCGGCGGGGCACGCATTCACCTCTTCAAATCCCGTTGAGGCAGTGGCTGTTTGAGCCGTTATATTCAACAAACTCACCACAATCTGCTCTGTCTAAATACCTGCACACTACAATTAAAAAACATGAATTTTAATTTCTAATAGACCAGCTACGATAACCATATATAGTCATTGGGGACTTCACTGCACATAGCAGTGTCTGAAGTGACGGTATTTGCGATGCGCGAGGTGGCCTGACTGAAAAATTTTTTTCTTTCGGTACATGTTTTTTGAATTAAAAAATTGCAGCATATTACAACCTCGTCAATTAAACATACTCTTTTATGGATCCCCGCATTGCGTCTCCATCTTTCTTCCCTTCCAACTGGGAAAGTAATGGGAATTTATATGAGAGTGACCACTTTCCAATAATTCTGATCGCACCGATAGCAAATCCATGTCCCCCACAAGTTCCTGAATTGCATAGAGATGCAGCCGAAAGGGAACAGTTAAGAGACGTCACGCTGTTAAGTTGTACTGACCTGTGTACCTTTAGCATCGAAGCTCCTGTGGACTACTTTACAGCTTTTCTTACGGCATCAAAATGCATCCCACAATAAAATGGACAGTCCGGAAAACGACGTGTGCCATAATAGAATAAAGATTGTGGAAACGCGCGGCAGAAACAAACTAAAGCCTGGAGGTTGCTGCGGCGCTCTCCAACAGCAGAAAACCTTACTAACTTTGAAAACATAAAACCTGATGGCAGGAGAACGCGGCGACAAGGAAGACGGGAAAGTTGGCAAACGATTCGGTCGGGTATCACTTCCTATAGACACGAGGGTAAGGTGCGGAGCAGGCTAAGTAGAATATTCAGAAGACAGGTCTAGTCACACCTACTGGTAAACACACAGAGCAAGAGTTTGGAGGATCAGGCAAACTGCCTATTTTGAGGTTTTCCAACGCTACAAAACAACTATAGAAAACCAAAAACGAGAGTGACAATGTACATTATTAAAAGCATATAATCAGCCGTTTCGTTTAATTGAGCTATTGACACCTCTAAACTGCTGCAACAAATCTGCCCCATGTTCTGATAGTGTATTATATGAAATGTTAAAAAACTTACCTGCTGAAACAAAACACCACACTTTCTCTCTTGAATGGTATATGGCTTTCGAGCGAGATACCTACTTTCTGGAAATAGGCCATAGTTAAACTTATTTTGAAACGTGCCGAGAATCCCTCCTCCGAGGTGAGTTACAGGCCCATATCATTAACGATTTAGTAGTGTAAACTTTTTTAGAAGATGATAAACAGGTGTTTAAAACATTTTCTTAAAACAAACAGGCTACTTGACCCGTACCAGTTCGGGTATCGAGAAGGCAGATGCACCATTTACCACCTGCTACGCACGGAGACCGAGATCCGAGCCGCTTTTGTCTAGAATCAATATTCTCTGTCAGTCTTCCTCGATATGAAAAAAGCTTACCAAACGACATGGTGCTATGGTATAGTAAGAGATCTGCATCACCTTGGTGTGCACGGTGGAGTGTTCACCATAATCAAAAGTTACTTGTCCAACCACACATTCCGTGGGCGGGTGGGCAATGTGTTCTCCCAAAGATTTGTACAAGAGACAGGTGGGAGGTAGCGTGGTGTGATTGGTTGCACTCTTGTTATTATCAGGATGAAGTCCTTGCGTCTTTGCATCCTATTAAGTATATTCTATTGCGTATATGTCGACAATGTGCAAGGATTTAAGGATGATGAGTGGTATTTTATAGTGCAAGGGCCAATTGATGGCCAAAGAGCGTCATTTAAGTAGGCTTGAGACATGAACAATGATATGTTGTGTGGCTGTAAAGGGGCTTTAAAGTTCCTCGCGCAAATGCGGGTAAAAACTTAGAGGTAATTAAATCGTGGCATTAGTGTGAAATATGTGCAGTGAAAGTGGATGGCAAACTGTCATGTTAATAAAACCATGGCGGAGATGTAGTTAGCGCAGCCAGGACCACGCTACAGAGTTTGTGCTACGGATCACTTTGAAATATTGGGTGAAATATATTAACATCTTTTAAAAACGTGAAAAGTGATATCAGTTTAGTGGATCCCTACCGAGCAGCATCCCAGGGTGTAGTGGGAGCTGCGGTCGGTAAGGCAGTAAAAATGCCTTATTAGAGCATCCAATTCATCGCACTGGACGAGAATGTGGAGAACAGTAAGTGGTTCTCTACATCTCTGACACAATGGTAGATTGCCGGTAGACAGAACGTATGAATGTTCTAAGTGTCCTTCTAAGCCTTGTAAGTGTTACTTCTGTGAGCCGTGATTTTGATAGTGGTGGCCAATTACCTAGTTGCGGCGTAATAGCACGGAGTTTATTGTCTGTGTGCTTATCCCACGTGCTCTGCTATAACTCCCTGAGCTTCCGTTTTAGAAAAGGTTTTAAGTCAAGCGCAGCGATTGATATTGATGCATTTTAAGAGGTGTCATCGGTGGAAGCAGCCAGCTTGTCCGCCAAACGTTTCTTTCTATGTCACAAAGCCCTGGCACCGAACAGGCCACGGTATGCTGTTTTGATGTCTACAGTGTGCGCAAAAGTAAGTAAAGCGACACCAGCACGGGGTTTCTGTGTTTTAGGAGTTTTCAGGGCTTTCACCACACTTAGGGAATCTGTGTATATTGCAGCGTTTTGTAATTTTATATGTTTGGTGTGTTTTACGACGGCGCCTAATGCATTGGCTTATCCTGGGGAAATGCTTGCATCAGGATGAAGAACGTCGGCCTCAAAAAACGATTGGCCTACCGCTGCATATGACACAGAAGTGTTGGACTTTGAGGCATCGGTAAACAACCCTGGGCATGTGTTTCTATGTTGTATTTCTAGGAAGTATGTTTGTATGTGTGCTAGTGGTGCGTGCTTTGTGACTTTCACACAGCAGACATCACAGTCGTTAAGCTGCCGCTGCCGCAGTGGCAGATATGCAGCAGCAGCTATCAAACTGTGTTTGAAAACAGGCACACCTGTTTCTTCGGCCAGGCCCCTTACACGGGGTGAGTAGGGCTGCCTTAAAGAAAGGCCGGTACTCCAACAAGGCAGAAAAAAAACAAATCATAATTGTGATAAGAGAGGGGTGTGGCTTGTCTGCCTTCACCTCCAGGAAGTACATAAAATACAGGTAACATCTCTGTAGGCGGAGCAATCATTCATTCGAATCTACGAACAGGCTCCCCACAGGGCTAGTTCGAAAAGCACCCGTAGAAAGGCAAATGCCTAGATGTTAACTGAGTCCAGAATCTTTAAGGTTAATGGTGTCACAGACCGATAGTTTATAGCACCGTAATCAAGGCGTGTGCGTATGTTGAATTTAGATAAATTCATCAGACATTGGCTGTGACTACAACAAGTAGTGCATGACAACACTTTCAAAATATGCATTGTTTTTAGGCACCTGTCTTTTGAATACTTGATGTGTGGGATAAAGTTTAGTTTTGTGTCTGGTATTAGTCCAAGATACTTGCGCTCGGTCTTCACTGACATAGGTTGACCATGCAGGTTAATGTCCGGGTTAGGATAAAGGCCTCTTCTTCGGCAGAACAAGACGGCAGTGGTCTTTGGCGCGTTGAGTGCAAAACCATTCTCATCTGCCAAATTAGGTACATTGTTCAACCCTAGTTGAACCCAACGTTGGCACATTGAGATTTTGCGCGATGTGAAACCAATCTGTACATCATCGACATATATGTAGTAAAAATATTACGTGGGAGAGACAGGCACAAGTAATTTATTTTAACTAAAAAAAGTGAGCAGCTTAATACACCTTCTTGTTGCATTGTTTTTTGGACAAATATTTGAGATAAGACAGTGCCAACTCAAACACGGAACTTCCGGTTGGACAGGTAGCTTTTGATAGTTGTCAGCATTCTGCACCGCACACCTAAATGTGACAGGTCTCGCAGTATGCGAAAGCGCCATGTAGTGCCTTTCCATATTGAGGAACACAGAAAAAATTTGGCTATGAACAAAAGCATCGCAAATTTGTGCCTCGCTAGGGAGAAGGTAATCAGTGGGGGACCGAGTCTCTCGAAAGCCACGCTGGTATGGGTCAATTAAGCCATTAGTTTCAAAGTGCTTCAGGTGCCTGTTTATTATTCTTTTAAAGACCTTGCAAAGACAGGTGGTTAACGCTATCGGCCTGAAGCTAGAAACTGAGTTTGGGTCCTTGCCTTGTTTTAGAATCAGGATAACGATAGCCTTCTTCCAGGATGAGAGTAGTTCGCCGGAAGACCATATCACATTATACTGGGAGAGGTGCGCTTTCTGGGTTTCAGTGGGCAGGTGTTTTAACATTTCATACGCCACACGGTCCAGGCCTGTGGTAGCTTTATTGCAGCAGGTAAGTGAGGCTTGTAGTTCAGCCAAACAGAAAGGTTTCTTGTATGGCTCGTGTTTTGTTGGCTTGCGCTTTAATCTCTGTTTTGCTATTATGGTTTTGTATCATTGGAACGCTTCACCATAGTGTGATGAGACGAAAATCTTTTCGAAGTGCGGCCGCGGAGTTTTCACCTGGTCTGCCAAACTTCCTCCTTGTGTGTTTGCTGGAGGTAGCGAATGTGCTTTTCGTCCTGCCACATTACCAACCATGTTCCAGACTCTCGCCTCATATGTCTAAAAATAATGCGTGATAAAATATTGTGCCTACTTTCGCTCCTCGTCTGTCGGCGCGTCCTCCTTTCTTGCGACTTGAGGCTCTCAAAGTTTACAATTTTCTCGGCTGTAGGCAAGTCTCTAAGCAACTTCCATGCCTTTCTTTTTCCGCGAATCACGGCACTAATAATTCCACCATGGGACTCACTGTTTTCCTGACGATCCACACGTTTTCGGAGTACATTTAGTTGCTGCATCAACCAAGAAAGCTGTAAAGTAGCACTCAGCGTCCTCTATGCTTAACACTGCCAAGTCAGTTAAAGTTAGGAAAGTCATCTTTTAAACTGTTCCCACTCGTTTTATCGGTGAGTCATTTGGGAACCTGTGGAGGACATATATTTCATTTTCATGGGCTGAGAACTATAGAAAAATGGTCACTGCATTATTGATGACTTCCCTTTAAATAGAGTTAGGAGTGATGGAGATGTTATGCTGAGGGCTATTGACGAGTAGGCACTGTTAACAATATTTTATTAAGTTGGTTTCTATGCGATTCAGGAAGCACGCACTGAAAGAAAAAATGAACTGTTCAATCAGGTGGCCTCCACCATCGTAGCGAGTGTGGCCCTATGCGCTATAAAGTTCCTTAGGACAATATATTGTTCTCGAAGGTGATCTATGAATGATTGGAATTTCTGTTTATTGAGTTGGTGATGCAGGTTTATGTAAATACAGCAAAGTGTGTCCAGTTTGTTGAAGATAACAGCTCGGACGGCCACCAACGGGAGGGTTGTCTCAAGCGGTCAATGCGCACAAGCTGTTCTTTGATCAAGTACGATGGCAACACCACCAGAAGATGTGAGAGCATCATGTTGATTTTTTCAAAAAATAGTGTAACTACGTACAAAGTTTGTGTGCTGGATTTTTAAGTGTTTTCGCACACACAGCACTTTTGGTTATGTTTGCGTAGCCCCGCCGCGGTGGTCTAGTGGCTAAGGCACTCGGCTGCTAACCCGCAGGGCGCGGGTTCGAATCCCGGCTGCGGCGGCTGCATTTCCGATGGAGGCGGAAATGTTGTAGGCCCGTGTGCTCAGATTTGGGTGCACGTTAAAGAACCCCAGGTGGTATAAATTTCCGGAGCCCTCCACTACGGCGTCTCTCATAATCATAGAGTGGTTTTGGGACGTTAAACACCACATATCAATCAATGGTTATGTTTGCGTAGAAGTTATTGGATATTGTCGAGGTTTCTCAGCAGTCCTCTGAAATTTCACTGTAGTATTTGTGTCATTTTATTGCTGTGTGAGGTTGTGTGTAAAAAAATTCCGCCATATCCACGAAGTGAATGATGATGAGTGGGCGAAGCTCCGGAGGTAAACCTGGTAAACCATGAATCCTCTGTACATTTTGCCCACTCGATTTTATTACATCGCCCCCCCCCCCCTAGCGTACGTCGCCGCACTAAATCGAACGATTGCCTTCAACCAATGACACGCGCCATATGTGACATCATTCCTATTTTATAAAATCTCGCGTCTTTCATCAACTACAAGTACCGCTTTCTAGTTTATAACATCTTGCATCTTTTCATCATCAGCTACAAGTACCACCATCTAGTAAACACTACCAGAACTAAACGAGAGGTGGCTACATACAGGAGACGGTACCGCCATCTAGTGAACACTGCAAGAACTAAGCTAGAGGTGGCTACATACAGGGGACGGTACCGCCATCTAGTGAACACTGCAAGAACTAAACTAGACGTGGCTACATACAGGGTACAGGTGACGCACATCCCACGCCCTAAGGAGCTTCGCCCCTAAAAAAGTGTTGATTTAGGTTGCAGGGCCTTTTGAGAGCCCTGTATTTGATAATTTTGTTTTTCGGCGCGCTACAAAGAGTTGCGCCGATTCGTCGGCACTGCGCTAGAGGAAGGGGATTTGTATCCATCACCTCCTGTGAGGTGGCGGATGGTGCCTGATTAGCAGGCACATTCACACAAGTTTTGTACCTTATTGCGGGTGCAGTAAGCTGAGGTCCGGCAGACTCTGAAGTCTGCTTAACCTCTTTACCAGGAGCGGAGCCACACAGGGTACTCCAGCCTTAGGCGCAGACGGTGCAGTTGCGGTCACACTTTGTGTGACAATCGCGGACGCACAAAGATGTGATGCGGCGCCCTGGCGCGTGGGATCTGCAAAGGAAGGAGAGTGCTTGTTCGGAGAGAGAAGCGCTGGTACACCTTTTGAAAATAGAGATTGAATTCATCTTTAAGTTAGACAATTTGTTTTTCCTTTTTTCAGGATGGGCACGATCGCGAGTAGGCAAGATGGTCTCCTCTGCAGTTCACACAGCAGTCTGCAGCAGTACAGTCGTTCGATAGGTGTTCGTTGGAGCTACAGTTTGCGCAAGTAGCGCACCCTTTGCAGCTTTGTGACCCATGTCCAAAGCACTGACATTTGAAACACCTACGAGGATTCGGTATTCAGGGCCTGACACGAAGCTTGCAGTAGCCTGTCTCAATTGAATTGTGTGAGTCACTGGTGCCGAATGTGATAAATATGTGTTTTGTTGGTGTTACTTTTTTTGTCGTATCAGTATTCTTTCGACCTTCAATGCATTCTGGTCTTGCCAGCCTTCTAATAGTTCACTCTCTGAATATCCAAGAAGGTTGTCATCAGAAATTACACCGTGAACTGCGTTCAAGATTCTGAGTGGGCCTACGGAAACTGAGAGATCCGCAAATGCTACTAGTTTAGATAGGTTTTCGTATTGCAACCTCTCGCGAACTTCCAAAAGAAGATCGCCGCTTCCTAACTTGGTTACACGATACCCCGGACCAATCGTTTCAGTGAGTTTTTTTGAAACAAGAAAAGGTAAAATTGCTAAGAGTGTTTGGTTTCTTTTTCTGACTATGCACGACACGGAACTTGGGAAAAAGACTGCTTTGGTTTAAAGAAAAAGAACGGTTCTTCGGTGCGCCACCTTTTCGGACGGTGATCAGAGAGGGGGTGGGTAAGTTGGCCGTACAGATTGTGTTAAGTTCAGCGGCGATGGTGGCCACCCACCACCGAGCCCAACAAGGGGACGCTAATAGGTTTAATAGTAAACACTTGGAGACACCAGCCATACATCGCCGCTATAACCAAATATAACTACCCAAGGTTGGCCAACTACATAAGGTTAACCCTTGCCGCCAAGAAATTAGCAAGTAAAAGAAAAAGACAAGATGACAGTACAGATAAATGTGAGAGATAAAGATGTAGATATAGAAGAAAGAAAGGAAAAGGCGACCACCAATTTCCCCCGGGTGGGCCAGCCCAGGGGTGCCCTCTACGTTAAGCCGGTGCCAAAGGGGTGTGTTGTCTCTGCCGGGGGGCCTTAGAGGTCCAATCACCCGGTGTCGGCTCAATCCCCAGGATCTCCTTTTCCTTGAACACGGCAAAACCACGCACTGCTAGGCGTGAGAGGGAGTCGAACCCCCCCCCCCTTGGCTCGGGTCCGTGGTGCAAGTAGGTTTTAAGTCATGCAATCTTGCAATGTGTGAGCTACAGGTGCAACTACTTCTGAACAAGATCACAACAAGGCCAGTTGAGAATGGTTTCAGCTTTAATGCTCAAAAAGTAGCTGCGTACTGTTCTCTCGGAAGCGTGGCCTTCGTGCTGTCCTAGATACACACCATCATGATCAGCATCCCTCCGTGAAGACGGAGCCCAAATTCTTAGGCTTAATTCCGGATAGTAAACTGACATTCATATCACATCAGGCGTTCGAAAAATAAAGACATGAAAACAGCAAATGTCCTAAAAATTTATTCTCGCACCACGTGGGGTAGTGACAAATAGTGTCTGGTAGATTTGTACAAACGCCTCATTCGCAGCCGCCTGGACGAAGGGGCAATAACGTATCAGTCTACATCGCAAAGCGCCTCACAAACAGTTGATCCTGTCCATCATCTAGGCATTCACCTATCTACGAGTGCTTTTTGCACTAGTCCCATAGAAAGCCTCTACGTTGAGTCAAATGCATAGTCATCTCCATCTGCAGAGATCCTACATAACATTTGTATATTTCCTGAAGGTGAACGAGGATCACCGTCACACCCCATAGTCATTAACGTGTTCTCCTCAATTCATTTTCACAACCGCCCTTCGCTATGACAACATTACGCAGTTCGTGTGAGGAACCTGGCGGAAGAAATGGGTGTGGCACTGCTCGAGCAGCATCTCGTTGTCACAACTGCAAATCCGTCATCGTGGCAGTGAAAATAATAGATTGTGATGCGTCATTCGTAGAAGACACGAAACATGCAGCTATTCAACATATCCAAACATACTTTCTTGAACTGCAGCACAAGTACACCTGTCCTGAGTTCTTTATGGACGCACCTAACACTCACTCGTTTGTGTCATGCGCAGTCATCGGTCCATTTTTTCAGATGTCGGCATTCTGCACTCGAATACAAGCATTTTTCACAGCAGAAGCTTATGCAATCTTGTGGCCGTAAAACACATTAAAGAGTTGAAAGTACAGAATTCAGTAATACACACCGACTCCCTGAGTGTGGTAAAGCGTATAAAAGGAATGAAAAAAATTACAAAAAGCCTGTCCTTATCTCACTATACACAATCTTATGCGAAGTTTACAAGCTTAGAGACAGCATGTCGTGGTGTTCTCGGTTACAGGGCACCATGAGATCCATGAAAACGTGTTGGCAGATGAGCTAGCATCATTTGCCCAGGAAAGCGCTGCCAATACAGCCAAGAAAACTTCTGCACTTGACTTGCAACTATATCTTAAACGAACTGTGAGGGATTATTGGCAGCGGATATGGGGCAGAGAAACGGAGAACAAATGATATCTCATAAAACATCATTTAGAAAATCGGCCGTCAGTTTGGAGATAACGCCACACAGAAATCACTCTCAGCAGATTAAGGATACGATACACACACAGTACAGACTCATTCCTTTTAGGCGGTGGCGATTCACCTTTGTGTGATAATTGGGGTAAACCACTCGCTGTCATTCACATCATCATTCGATGCACTGAAATAGACACCATTAGAAAAAACAATTGGCAGATCCTACGTACAGTGGGAATCCATAATATACGAAGCGCAAATGAGGAAGGTCGATATGTCTCTTTAAAATCGCCACAACGTTACGAGGGGGAGGTAAAATATGACGTACATTACTTCTGTGTCATGATTAACATGTTTGAATTTGTCGTTTACCATCGTCATCTATTCACGTCACGTGATGCCAAACTTGGTAGATGTGGAGCTAGCGAAACAGCCGCGAGTACGCTATGAGCAAGGTATGTTGCTATGTTGCTACATGATGTGTGTGTCAGGATTATAATGTTTGCACCAGTCATATATTTCAACATTCATTGACGTCACGTCAATGAATGACAAAGTAGCTCCACATCGTCAATAAATGACAATGTAGAGCTAGACAAATTGCAGCGAGCGCATCATGAATGGCCCAATATACTGCGATGTAGCGGTGACGCGGGCACACGTTGGGCACAGCGACACTACGTTAGCAAAACGCGAGCACTCTATAGTCCGAAAGTAGGCCCGACCAGCGTCCGTCAGCGTCTCCCGACGACAGCCAGCGCGAAATTCGACATGCTGCATTTTGTGCCGATGCGTTCAACTGCGTCTGCCTCTTTTTGTGACGGTAGCACGTTGGGTGCACTGAAATGCGCATGCGTCAAAACAACGCACCGTGGCACGCACCTGCGAGTGGCGCCTGGCGCGGCAATGCCTTCGTGACGCGATGAAATGAATTGCACAGCGCACGTGTACCAGGTCACGTCGAAGTGTATTGGCACCTTGACTGTACCATGTAGTCTTGTTGTCACACGTCACGCATCTTATGATTATCATGTCTGCAACTGTCACGTACCTTTGTGGTGCATTGACGTCGCGTAATACCGAGTTCGGTGTATGTGAAGCTATCGAAATGACCGCGAGCGCATTATCAGTGTAGCATGCAGTCGTGTTGTTACATGACACGCATGTCGTGATTATCATGTTTGGATGTGCCATTTACCTATGTCGTCCGTTCACATCACGTAATATCGAATTTGGTACATGTGAAGCTAGCGAAACGGCCGCTAGCGCATCATGAGCGCAGCATGTAGTCTTGTGTTTACATAGCACGCATCTCATGATTATCATGTTTACACCAGTCACACGCCTTCGTCATCCAATCACGTACACTAATACTAAATTTGGTATACGTGACGCTAGCGAAATTGCCGCGAGCACATCATGTGCGTAGCATGTAGTCATATAACATGACACGCATGTCATAATTTTCAGGTTAGGGTCGGTCACTTGTCTAATGGCTAAGGTTCTCGGCTGGTGACCCGCAGGTTGCGGGATTGAATCTCGGATGCGGCGGCTGCATTTTTGATTAAGGTGGCAATGTTGTAGACCTGTGTGCTCCGCTTTGATCGATTTGTGGGGTTTAACGTCACTAAACCACCATATGATTATGAGAAACGCCGTCTTGGAGGGCTGCGAAAATTTCGACCACCTGGAGTTCTTTCATCATCATCATCATCATCATCATCATCATCATCATCCTAACTACGTCCACTGCAGGACAAAGGCCTCTCCCATGTTGCGCCAGTTAACCCGGTCCTGTGCTTGCTGCTGCCAATTTATACCCGCAAACTTCTTAATCTCATCTGTCCACCTAACCTTCTGTATCCCCCTAACTCGCTTTCCTTTTCTGGGAATCCAGTTAGTTACCCTTAACGACCAGCGGTTATCGCGTCTACGCGCTACATGCCCGGCCCATGCCCATTTCTACTTCTTGATTTCAGCTATGATATTCTTAACCGCCCTTTGTTCCCTAATCCACTCTGCTCTCTTCTTGTCTCTTAAAGTTACACCTACCATTTTTCTTTCCATTGCTCGCTGCATCGTCTTCAATTTAAGCTGAACCCTCTTTGTAAGTCTCCAGGTTTCTGATCCGTAGCTAAGTACCGGCAAGATACAGCTGTTATATATCTTTCTCTTGGGGGATAGTGGCAATCTACCTGTCATAATTTGAGAGTGCTTGCCAAATGTGCTCCACCCCATTCTTATTCTTCTAGTTACTTCAATCTCGTGGTTTCGTCTCCGCGGTTATTCCTGCCCTAAGTAGACATAGTCTTTTACAACTTGAAGTGCACTCTTACCTATCTCGAACCGCTGCTCTTTTCCGAGGTTGTTGTACATTACTTTCGTTTTCTGCAGATTCATTTTAAGACCTACCTTTTTGCTCTGCTTGTCTAACTCCGTAATCATGAGTTGCAATTTGTCCCTGAGTTACTCAGCATTGCAATGTCATCGGCGAAGCGCAGGTTACTAAGGTACTCTTCATTAACTCTTCTCGTTTCTCAGGAAAGTCTGCAGTCCAGACTTTCCTGAGAAATTCAACAATATACTGAACTACCTCACTGTTAAACAACCCAACGCGCATGTCCTACTTTTTGGCGATTTTAACTATCCCGATATTGACTGGAAAGACCAAGTCGCTTTGGCAGGGAGCAGTGTTGAAACAAACAAATTTGTAAACATCTGCTTAAACTTTCATCTCACCCAGCTGGTATCAGAGTCAACCCGCGTGACAAACAACTCAGCCAATATACTAGGCTTGATTCTAACAACGCACCCCGAAAGTTTATCGTCACTTACATACCTTCGTGAAATCAGCGATCACAAGGTAATGCACTCAGTCTTGAATTTCGACCACTTGTCCCACAAGCCTCATCCTAAAACTATCAGTCTGTATGATAAAGGAAACTACGAGGCAATAAATAACGAACTTCAAAATTTTTTTCCGGACTTCGAAGCAGACTTTTGGAACAGATCAGTAAAGGACAACTGCACGATTTTCAAAAACAAAATATGGGAACTGGCAACAAAGTACATACCGAAAACCACATTTCGCGCATCTTGTCAGGAACCATGGTTCACAAAAACCCCGAAAATGCTATGTAATAAGAAGAAACAATTATTTCGGGCTGCCAAGGTGAAACCTATAGCTCAGAACTGGGATAAATACTACGCGGCCAAAAAAGCGTACTTCCTCGTCATACGCAGCGCAAAACACTCGTTTTTTTTCACGCAGATTTACCCAAGATTCTAACCAATAATCCCAGAAAATTTTGGAAAATCATTAACCCCCAGGAATCCCATACGGTTACATTGAAAAATAAAGCTGGCGATGATATGAGTACACTGACGTCGTTGAACTTTTCAATGCTGCCTTTTCATCTGTTTTTACCAACGAAACCCACATACCGTTTCCTGCGTTACCGAAATGTGTCCAGTCTTTTATGTCGCCTATCCCATTTATTCGATCGGGTGTTTTGTCTGTTATCGAAAAATTGAAACTGTCTTCTTCTGCAGGTGTGGACAAAATCAATACTAAAATTCTTAAAAACACGAAATCTATTTCTTCAGTGATTTTGTCATTATTATTCTCACAGTCACTTCGCACAGGCATCTTACCAGACGACTGGAAGGTGGGGAAGGTCACTCCGGTCTTAAAATCAGGTAACAAAGACAGCCCCCTAAATTATCGCCCAATCTCTCTAACAAGCGTACCCTGTAAAATTATGGAACACGTCATCTACACCCAAATCATTCACTTTCTTGATGCCAATAACTTCTTCCATCCTGCCCAGCACGGGTTCTGTAAGGGTTACTCTTGCGAAACCCAATTAGCCCTTTTTGTCCAGGATCTGCACACAAGTCTAGATACTAACCTGCCGACTGACGTAATATTTCTGGATTTCTCGAAAGCGTTCGACAAGGTACCTCATAAGCGACTGCTAATGAAACTTACATCTTTAAATATACATCGCGATATTTTAGCTTGGATTGAGGAATTTCTAACTAACCGCTCCCAGTTTGTTTCAATTGATGACGTGTCCTCTAACCCCCTTCCAGTAACATTAGGTGTCCTCCAAGGCTCCATTCTTGGTCCCCTTCTCTTCTTAATTTATATTAATGATTTAGCTTCGCATGTCTCTTCCAGTATCCGTTTGTTTGCTGACGACTGTGTAATTTATCACTCAATCACTAACCCGACAGATCAAACCGCTATTCAAGGTGACCTTAACTACGTGCAGGACTGGTGTGAAAGCTGGCTTATGAAACTTAACCCTAACAAAAGTAAAACAGTCTCTTTCCACCACCGTAGCAACCCCTCTTTGTTCCCTTACTCAATCGCTAACGTCGCCCTCGAACACGTGCAGTCATATAAGTATCTCGGTGTCACCCTGTGCAATGATCTTAACTGGCGCCTGCATGTTACCAACATTATATCATCTGCAAACAAATCCCTAGGTTTTCTGAAACGTCACCTTCGGCACGCCCCGCAAGACGTCAAGTTACAGGCCTACAAATTCCTTATTCACTCTAAATTGGAATATGCCTCTGCAATCTGGAACCCACACCAAGCATATCTCATCGACTCACTTGAGGCAGTTCAAAACCGTGCTACTAGGTTCATTCATTCTTCGTATTCGTATAATATTAGTGTATCATCCCTCAAAAAAAATCTGCTCTTTTAAACCTTGATGTTCGCCGTCACATTTTCAGCCTCTGCCTGTTTCAAAAAATTTTTCACAGCCCATTCCGTCATCCCTACATTGTTCCACCAGCCCGCATATCTCACCGCGCTAGACATCCACTTCAAGTTGCCCGTCCACGCATTAGAACGACCACTTTTTCTATGTCCTTTTTTGAACGGACTGCAAACGACTGGAATGATCTTCCCCACGACGTCGTGGCCATTTCCTGTCCATCAACATTTTTCGACCAACTGTCTGCACGTCTTTCGCAATGAAAACACGTGTCAATAAAAAAATAACAGAACTTTATTTGTTAACCCACTCCTTATGTAATACCCCCTCGGGGGTCTTTAAGAAAATAAAGTGAAGTGACCTCTAACTGTTCCCATTCTAGGCTTCTCAAAACCTCCTGTAAGCACGCGGTAAATAGGATTGGGGAGAATGGGTCCCCCTGCCTTACACCTTTCTTGATTGGTATTCTGTTGCTTTTATTATGAAACACTATGGTAGCAGTTGATCCCCTGTAGATTTATTCCAGGATGTTTATATATACTTCATCGACGCCCTTATTCCGCACTGTCTGCATGACGGCTTATATTTCTACTGAATCAAACGCTTTCTTGTAATCTATGAAGGCTATGTATAGTGGTTGGTTATATTCTGAGCATTTCTCTATTACCTTATTGATAGTATGAATGTGGTCGATAGTTGAGTAGCCTGTTCGAAATCCGGCTTGTTCCTTTGGTTGATTGAATTCAAATGTTTTCTTTACTCAGTTAGCAATTATTTTTGTAAATAGCTTGTATACTACAGAGAGCAAGCTAATAGGCCTGTAATTCTTCAAGTCCTTGCCATCTTCTTTCTTATGTATTAAGATGATGTTAGCGTTCTTCCAAGACTGGTACTCTTCCCGTCAGGAGACACCTCGTAAACAGGGCGGCTAGTTTTTCTAACACAATCTGTCTTCCATCTTTCAGCAGATGTGATGTACCTGATCCTCATCAGCAGCTTTGCCTCTTTGCATGCTCTTTAAAGCTTTTCTGACTTCTATCATTACTGGTGGGGTGTCATCTGGGTTACTGCTAGTTCCTATAGTATTAACGTCGTGGTGTTCCCGGCTACTGTACAGATCTCTGTAAATTTACTCCGCTATTTAAACTATCCCGTCTATATTGGTGGTTAATTTGCCTTCTTTGTCCCTTAGTGCATACGTCCGATTTTTGCCTATCCCAAGTTTCCTCTTCACTGCTTTGACACTTTTTCAGTTTTTCAGAGGGTGTTCAATTCTCTATGTTATACCTTCTTACGTCGGATCCCCTTACGCCTATTAACTAACTTCGAAAGCTATGCCAGATCAATTTTGCCTGTTGTACTGAGACTTTAATAATTTGACGCTTCTTAATGAGATTCTTCGTTTCCTGGGAAAGCTTGCCAGTGTCCTGTCTAACTACCCTGCCTCCAACTTTCACTGCACACAGCGTAATGATACTCGTCAGAATATCATACATTGTATCTATGCTAAGGTTGGTTTCCTCACTAAGAGCCGAGTACTTGTTCTGAAGCGAGACTCTGAATTCCTGTACTTTCACTCTCAGTGCTAGCTCATTGATTGGCCTCTTGCGTATCAGTTTCTGTCGTTCCTTTCTCAAGTCTAGGCGAATTCGAGACCGTACCATTCTATGGTCACTGCATCGTACCTTGCCAACCACTTCTACATCCTGCACGATGCCTGGGTGTGCACTCATTATAAAGTCTATTTCGTTCTTATTTTCGCTATTACGGCTCCTCCATGTCCACTTGCGGTTTCCTCGTTTTCGGTAGAAGGTATTCAAAATACGTAAATTTTTTGCGTTCTGCGAATTCTACTGGTAGCTCTCCTCTGGTGTTTCTAGTACCAACATCCATAATCTCCTACTGCCTGGTTACCAGCCTACTTCTTCCCTACCTTTGCATTAAAGTCTCCCATCAGTATTGTATACGGTGTTTTTACCTTACTCATTACTAATTCCACGTCTTCGTAGAAGCTTTCAACTGAAGCGTCATCATCGCTGGATGTAGGCGCGTAAGCCTGCGCCACCTTCATCTTGTATCTCTTATTCAGTTTATTTACGATACCTACCACCCTTTCATTATTGCTATAGTATTCCTCTACGTTGCCAGCTATGTTTCTGTGAATTGGGAACCTTACTCCCAGTTATCTTCTGTCAGCCGAGCCCCGATAGCAAAGGACGTGCCCATTCTGTAGCACCGTATTGGCCTCATCTCTCCTCCTAACCTCACTGAGCCCTATTATATCCCATTTCACACCCTCTAGCTCCTCGAATAGACAGCTAGACTTCCCTCACTAGAATAGGTTCTAGCGTTAAACGTTGCCAAGTTCAGATTCCAATGGCGGCCTGTCCGGATCCAGAGATTCCTAGCACCCTCTGCTGCGTTGCAGATCTGACCGCCGCCGTGGTCAGTTGCTTCGCAGCTGACCACGGCGGTAGTGGCTAGTCCTTTAACGTGCACCCAAATATGAGCACACGGGCCTACAACATTTCCGCCTCCATCGGAAATGCAGCCGCCACATTCGAGTTTTAATCCCGCGACCTTCGGGTCAGCAGCCGAGTACCTTAGCCACTAGACCACCGTGGCGGGGCTGGGCTCAGATTTGGGTACACGTTGAACAACCCCAGGTGGTGGAAATTAGCAGCAGCCTCCACAACGGCATCTCATGACCACAAGGTAGTTTTGGAACGTTGAACCTTATATATCAATCAATCAGGGTCTCTAACTTGTGTTAACCATGCATTATGTCATGCCGTACCATTTTCGCAAAATGTCATGTTATCAAAACTACCGCAAGAACAGCAAGACCATGAAATGTAATTCATGACATTCATGATATGCATGTCATTGTTTCATGCTATGACTAGTCAGATATGCTCGCTATACAGTTATTGTATGCCATACCAAGTTTCGCATTGACATCATTTTCCAAACGGCCAGAAGAGCTAAATGTCTTAAGCATCCAGATAGGTAGATAGATAGACAGATAGATAGATAGATTAGATAGATAGATAGATAGATAGATGCCCTCAAAGTTGCCAAAAGTTGCTAAGAAATGCTTCGTATTCAAAAAGCCCTTTTCGTTAGCTTACCGTGAACGAATTCATCCGCATCCTCAAATGCTCATAGCTAAATAACCTTTTTCAAAATATGGGTCCTTATTTGCATTGGTAAATGATATTCATAGCTTTCTTGTCATATATCAAAGAAATGCATAGGACTTCCTCTCTACATAGGCTGCTTCTGCGGTAGCTGGCAAGAGCACCTGTTTCCGAAGTTTTTCGCAACGAATGCTTTAAGGAGGCATTCGCGCTTTTATTAACGAATCGCTCACTTGTAGGTACCATTGTTATTTGGAATTTATCTCACACCCAAGAGTCACATCACATATCAAAGCCATACTTTTATATTCTATACACACCTCTAACAATTGTATCTTGCACGTCATTTTATGCCTCTATACAGGCACAATACACCCCAACATCGCAATGATGGGTCATCGCTTAAATCCCCCAAAAAAACAGGGCGCTATTTCGCCACGCATGGTTCTTGCGCGACTAACCACCGCTAATCATCATAGACCAAGCGGAAAAAGGCACTCACCTAATAGTTCTGAAATACTAGTAAAAAACAGAATGAGCGATGACGTTTCAGGCTGAAACAACACGAGCAAATGGTCAACATAGCGTGATACTTTCTCAACATTTGTGGTTTCTAAGTAATTCTGTATGCTGCGATCACGTCTGGCTAAAAATAAATTGGTTAGTATGAACACAAGGCATGATTTTACTTACAGCCCTTGACGTTGCAAATAAATACGGTTATACCACACCAAAAATTTTGAGCTAAGGTAACGATATAGCAGTTCTAGAAAACCATCGATATATAGGCCTCCTTCATTCTGATAAGTAAAAGCACCAAAACTGTCAATACACCCGGGAATGCAAGCTAACAGCTGCTTGTGTGACAACGAGTTGAACAAATATTTTATATCTGTTTGACAGGCCTGGTAGCTGGGAAACTTATCTTCTAGCACGGAAATCACATCAGTGGAACTCATAGCCAGGAACGAATCGTCTATTTTGAACATCAGTTCACCATGAATAATTCCAGCATTTTCTGTAGTGAGTAAGTTACCCTCCAGTGCTGGAACACACAAAGTACAGCTAACCTTGTCCGTTTTCAAGGTGAAGAAAATTTTCTTGCTAAGTTACTTCTCTTCATCTATATTTTTTTAGGGGGGAAGCTCTTTATAGCGGCACCCGTTCGTCCCTCATAGTCGTAGTAGTAGTGTGTAACCAGTCTTACATTTTGACCTCCAAGTGGTGCCGGTGGGAGATTTCTTCTGTGCGTTGTTGAACAATAAAAAATTCGCCGCGTGCGCGTTAACTAAAAGCCGCAATCTCCTGTCTCTCATTCCGTCTTAGCAGCCATCGGCATGTACATTGAGCACTATCTGACAAAAAAGGGTTGCTACATTATACTCGCTGCGCGTAACCTTCTTGTTCTTAGAAAGGTTTAGCGAGCGTTGGGCCGCAGTGCCATGAATACAGTGAACCAATATATATTATGAACTCGAGGTGGTTAAAGGTGGGAAGCAGACACAAAGCGCAAGCCGTAACAAAGTGCGCGTGTGCCTCTTCTTGTTCAGTCCTTGGAATGTCCACTGGATGACAGTGCTTCTATATGAGAAATATGTGATTAAAAGATGCGAAATGGTGGTACATGAAGTGATGAGTAGGTGGACGAACGGACACGCAGACAGATTCATGGATGAACGCCCGGATGGCTGCACGGACGGGTGGACGCATAAATGGACGCAGGAGCCGATGCATGGACGAACACTGGGACGGACTCACAGATGGACGTGCGGACGCATGAACAGACGCACGCACAGACGGGCGGCCAGACAGACGCACGCATGAATGGACAGATCTTTCGCCCCACTCTCAATCATTCACTCCGTGGATATGCTGCCAATTTTCCACCAAAGCGTCAAGATTTAGTCGCTTTGCGCAGACTTTTTGCATACATTTTAACCTTCGGAATCGACGCATTAGTTCGGGGCTCGAAAACAAATTCGGGTATCTTGCTTCTTTTGTAAAGTTTGTTAGCAATGATCGCAAAATTACGAAGCTACCTTGATGATTACGTGGTCATAGGTTGATTCTGCTTACTTTGTTCTGCCAGTCTTCGTATATTGGTCAGATACTGATGAAGTATATATTGTGCGGTTCCAGCAAATAAATGTTGTTTTAAATAGTGCGCTGTCTGTCTTCTTCTTTTTCTTGTCCACCGTATTTGGCACTCCATTTATGTGAATAAAGTCGTACTACTTCGTCCAAGCAACCATTTTAGCTGCTTTTCTGCTACATTGAGCTGTATTATTTGTTCCACCGTTCAACCATGTGTCATCCTCACCATGTGTGTATGCGCCATGTGCAATGTCTGAAAGTTCTCTTTTATGATCCTACATTCTGTTGCTCTTTGGCGGGTTTGCAAGGACAAGAAATTAAACTCCTCAAGGTCCCTGTTTCCTAGCGGCCCCGACAAGGTCGTTTTCTATGCATTGCCTGTTGTTTTTTTTTTCGTTACAAGGAATTTATACATTGGTGGCAAGAAGTAGCTCGAGCATCGTAACCAGGCTAATAGGGCGGCGGGATTCCGTTAGCGGCAGATGCTGTCCGAAGTACGAGCTTCGCTGCCAATAAAGTTTAGCACCTGCAAGGATGGACTGCATACTTTGGCTTATGTGTCTTTGCAAGAGAGCATTCGAAGTGTGCTCTGCTGCGACCTGTGTTTTCGAACTGTGCTCTGCTGAGTCATGGGTGGAAGTTCTGAGCCTGGTCTGCAGTAATTCTAGGAATGCACATGCTCACAGTGCGGAGAGGGTTCTGACATTTTTTGTAACCATAAAGCAGGCCTTGACAGGGTTCCTGTAAGAAGGCAAAATTATTATTCTAATATAATTCACTGTCCTTGGTAGCAGCGGATAAGGAGGAAGACTTTGCGATCATTCTGATCGAACTACGTGAGGAACAAGCGAGTGAAGCGTTTTTGTCTCTTTCGAGCCCCCAACTTTTGTGTAACTTTCTAAAGACAAAGCCCATGCAAAAGGTCTGTGTAGAAGGCTAAATATTGATGGATTGAAAAAAAGAAAGTTGGTGGGAAAAAGTCAGCACAGAAATTTTCTTCAATGCAAAAACACGCAAGGTTAACTCTTCTTTCCGTGCTATAGTATCAGAGGCGAACTTGTGGCAGTTTTTTGGTCAGGCTGGCACAATTTCTTCAGGGTAAACTGAAGTTATTAAACATAGGCGATCAGTTTCTAGCGAGGTGTTTCTAGGATGTAATTTTCGTGCTAAAAGATAAGTTTCTCGGCTACCAGGCCTCCTCAACAGGTATAAAATATTTTTACTACTTGTTGCGAGACAATCAGCTTTTAGCTTGGCGTCGCGTGTGTATTGACAAATTTTATGCTGGAACTCATCAAAGTGCAGTAGGCATATTTATTGAAAATTTTGTGGAGCTGCTAAATTATTATAAGGAATCGAGATCTGCTGAGTGGGATGACCATATTTATTTGCGACTTCAGAGGTTGTGCATTGAATCAAGCCTTGCGCGAAGTCCAAGTGATTTACTGTTAGCCAGACGTAATCGCACCATTTAGAATTGCTTAGAAACCACAGATGTTAGGAAAGTATTGCGCTATATTGACAATTTCCTCGTGTTGTTTCAACGTGAAACCCCGTCGGTCGCAGCGTTTTTTACTAGTGTTTTGAAAATATTAGGTAAGTGCTTTCTTTCGCTTGTTATATCCCATGCTGTTCCGGACAGGTGTTACATCAGGTTCCTATAGGTTAATTGTTACCTTTAAGTGCTTCCCTTGTGCGTTGAACCCTTGAATCGCGTGCAAGCAAGTGAATCCTTCTTTTTAGATCGGCACACTCAAAAGTCGTGAAGCGCGCTACTGAAGAGACATTCTACACACGCGCACAATGAAAGACTTGCAATCATATGAATCGATGCAGCTTTAACTCAGGCAGCACATCGGCGTTGTACCGATCTTCGACCCGTATTGGCTAACGTCGGCCGCAATATTGGCCCAAGTTCAGCATCTCAGCCAAGTGAAACTTCTTCCGATGTAGTACCGATGTTCAAGCTCACCTGCGGCCGACGTTTCTCCGAATCATTTGCCAATCTCCAGCCGACGCTGGACCACTCTACAGATGCCAATGAAGGCCCGTCCTTTAACCGACGTAGTTGCCAACCTATATCCCGCATAGGACCATTCTCAGGCCATTTTGTTGCCAATAAAATTCCATTATTACGCCAGCATTCGCTTTACGACGAATATGGGCTACCATTGGCTTGCCAATATTCCACCGTTATTAACATGCGCTTTTTTACTACTGGCATTCCTTAGCAGGCAAACTTTACATTACACCCCCAGAACATCCCCTAGCAGCTTATAGCAGCCCCGTACGAGCTTCACGGTGTAGTATAATTCAAGGCGACTGACCACTGAATGACTAGTGTAGAAACACTACAAGATTCCACTAAATCATCCATTTTTGTCTTTTTTTCTTGGATTGCCTATTACCCTTTCCAAATGTACAGCATAAAACTACACAAGTGTAGGTACTGTCTAGTTTTCATCACACCATCTTCCTCAGTTTTGCGAAAAATTGTAACATAGGCGGTTACGATTTCCATCAAGTATTAGCTAAAAAACACTAGCTAAATTAACTGCTTGGTGCAAATATTCCACTCAAGAGCAATCTATGAATAAGAATACCAGAACACAATTTTTGTAAATTAATTTCTAAATATACTAAGTCAAACCGTTTATTTTTCAGTTCAGCTTTTCAACTTACTGCTGTTCAATAATGCAGCCCAATCTATGAGACCAGTTCTGCAAGGCTCTCTGGGCATAGGGCTGGCCAGGGCAGCAAAACTGGGGCGATGATTTAGAGGCTGCAGCAGGAGATGAGGCAATGACGTTGGGCTGCCCATGGTCCTGCAAGCAGCGATTGGGCAGGAAACCAACCATCACAGGCTGTCACAGATACCGGCTCTGAGGGGCAGAAGAAATATGGCTGCAAATTTATGAACACATGTGTGAAGTGCCTTTCCTAACCTCCATCGAGGCCAACAAACTTCATCAGCCAAGTCTTGATGAAACGCTGAGCTTTTTCAAGCACCTGCATACGTGAATACAAATAAACACATAAAAAAGTTATAAGCACTGCAGTATGACATATATGCAAGCTAAATGAATTAAAAACAATCACAGTAGACGTTATAATGAACTATCCAGATCAAATGTCATGTAGCCATTATGAAAAGAAATGAACAAATACTTCAACAGTCATTGTGCAAAAAAATGGCCACTGACCAAACTCTTTAGGAATAGGTTTCAGTGAATGTTGATTAAAACAAGCTTGTTTCACTAATTTACAAATAAGCACAAGGTCTTTCATGAATTTTAACATGACCAACAGGTTCGCAAGCCAGGTGAACTAGTCTGGAGCTATAGGCTATGGCTGTATAAATTTATAACAGGACAACAAGACACACGAACGCATGAACTTTCAACTCTGGATTATTCTTGGGCACACATCAGCTAATACTTCACAAGAGGATGACTGACCACCAAATTGACAACACAAGATGAAAGAATCTATGCGAACCCAATTTCAGCACTGACACTTGTGGATTATTGCAAGGCGTCTGTATTAACTTTAAAATGATATCTCCAAATGCTTTGAAAGATGTGCTGATTTGGTTTCCTATGTTTTTCTTTTCGCAATAAGTAAACCTTCAAAATTTCATGTGCTTTTTGAGGCTTGCATTGATCCGAAGTCTTGGTTTCATAGAAGACGAGGACTGGATAGGTGGCTCACCAAAAAACAGCACTTGGCAGAGAGTCGCGACACAACTCAGCCATTCGCGCCCAGACGACCAGCTGCAGGGAGAGCACGCACTTGTGGCGCTGCCGTGCTTTATTTTAGAACGAACAGCTCTAAAAGCCATTGCGCCAGTAATATTGCACTGTGGTAAAAAATTGTCTGAAGGATACTCTCACATAAATAGCAGTTAAAAACGGAGAGAAGCTCTGCAAAGCGGACTGTATTTTTGCATGTTACATTGAAGAGAGTGTTGTGCAGTGATGGCAACTCCCTCGTGATTATTTTCTGGTTGGGAGTTTGTGCTATGGTAGTACCGGATTATATACCCGTGCGGTGAGGATACTACACTGCTACCTTCTGTAGTAAAAAACTAATAAGTAATCGGTGCGGCATCACTTTTTTTTCTGGCGGCTTATGTACATCTTTTCTGAGGTGTGTATGTACGTGGACGTTGATCAAGCAAAGCACTGTGACAGCATAGCACGGGTAGTGTCGCGGTCTTATGCTTGATAGCACGGGATGGATCTCCGACCACAATGGCTGCATTTATATGGGGATGAAATATAAAAAGACAACCCGTGAACCAAAAGATATGTGCGCATAGGAGAACTCCAAGTGGTCACAATGTCGGTACGCACCTTACAGCGTACCTCAGTTTTATATCTTGCTGGTACAATGAAGCCTAGCAATTATTGATGTTGAACAGCCTTGTTCATTTTAGGCCGACTCAGGCAAGCGGAAAAAACTGAAATTGTGTGTTAGGTGAACTAAGCAACAAGTAAACATCGAAGACATTTGATACTTCTCTAGCAACGCATAAATTCTAGTGTTACTTAGCCATGGCAGCAAGTGAGAAAAAATTCCGCCATATCCACAAAGCGAATGATGATGAGTGGGCGAAGCTCCGGAGGTAAACCTGGTAAACCATGAATTCTCTGTACATTTTGCCCACTCGATTTTATTACATCGCTCCCCCTAGCGTACGTCGCCGCACTAAATCGAACGATTGCCTTCAACCAATGACACGCGCCATATGTGACATCATTCCTATTTTATAAGATCTCGCGTCTTTCATCAACTACAAGTACCGCTTTCTAGTTTATAACATCTTGCATCTTTTCATCATCAGCTACAAGTACCACCATCTAGTAAACACTACAAGAACTAAACGAGAGGTGGCTACATACAGGAGACGGTACCGCCATCTAGTGAACACTGCAAGAACTAAACTAGAGGTGGCTACATACAGGGGACGGAACCGCCATCTAGTGAACACTGCAAGAACTAAACTAGAGGTGGCTACATGCAGGGGACGCACAGCCCACGCCCTAAGGAGCTTCGCCCCTAAAACGCTTACTGAATTCGCTGGCTCCATAAAGCTAAGCTTTGAGTAGTCCGCTTATTTGTTCGTAACAAGAACCCTGTCTTTTGCTCAAATTAAGGTAAACAGAGGCACTTCGGTATCGAGTTTTCACTGCGAGTATATCTTTTATACCAGTTCAGAGGCGTATGAACGTGGCCCTGCACAAGTGTTGTGGGCAACGCAGCTTTCCTTTACATGCAACTGTTTACAAAAAAAAGACTACCTGTCTATCGTTTCATTCACTACACACAGTGGCATCACATAGAGTTTGGTGGTATGGTCAAATGAACGAACGCATGAAAACTTTGTTAGTCTTGAAGTTCACTACTCAACACTCATCGGGCCAGATAAAAAAAATTTACAATGCCGTTTGTTGCATAATAAGCTCGTTTCATTTCCGGCAAAACACGGTTTAAAGTAAACTGTTCGGCCCTTGTTTCCGCTGGTGGCTGTCTTCACTGTCGAATAAATATAGCAGACACGTGCCATCCAGTTTAGAAGCGAGCCCGACAGATTAAAAAGGAGAGCAAAAGCAGAATTTTGCTCGGCTGACCGCTTGAATGCAACGCTGCCTCCTTTGTCTACGTTCTCTCTTTCCTCTATTTGTCCTCCTTTTTACATACATTTGCGCTTCAATACGCAGCAGTACTGCTAGTACCGTTTTTTTAGGGAAATATATTTCCTTAGTGCGCAGGGAACGTTTCAGAAGTAAGATATAGTATTGATTGATATGTGGGGTTTAACGTCCCAAAACCACCATATGATTGTGAGAGACGCTGTAATGGAGAGCTCCGGAAATATCTGCGGTTCTTTAACCAGCACCCAAATCTGAGCACACGGGCCTACACCATTTGCGCCTCCATCGGACAAGGAAGATATAGCAGAGAGATAGGACAGAGCATGCACTTACAGCCAATTTTATTGCACAGGTGGCGGAAATATATATACGGTCATGAGGGCGAGGAGATCACGCACAAAAAAAGGACAAATGATGGCGCATGCGCCAAACAACCTTATTCCAGTCTTAAAATGACAACTTAACTGAAAAGATACCTGTATTCATTATCCGAATAATTGGCAGATTTCTTTTCAGTTAGGTTGTCTTTTTAAGAGTGTAATAAGGTGGTCTGGCGCATGCACCATCATTTGTCCTTTCTTCTGTGTGCGATCTCCTCACCCTCTCGGATGTATATATTTTCCCGCCATCTGTGCAATAAAATTGGTTGCAAGTTTGCGCTCTGTCCTATCTCTCTGCTATATCTTCCCTCTGAAACATTCTCTGTGCACTAAGGAAGTATATGTCTCTCAAAAAATGCAATATCAACCAGCCCAAGTAACCACTCCTTTAGTTTTGTTACGGCGATGCGCGCACGCACCATCTCTACCAGCCACCACTCTCGTTTGCGAAAGCAGCTGAGAAGTGCGTGCTCTCACCGCCAGGGTGGCCGTGGAAACTCCAGTGCTGGTTCCCTATACAAGCAACGTTTAGGATTCGATGGTGCGGGTTCCGGAGAAAAAAACCTTCGAGAAAAATAACTTCGACATAGCAAATTTTGAACGACCCCTTTACCTGGAATTAACGATTGAAGTCAAACCTGATAGGCACATCATAAGCACTATGGACAGGACCCTAAAGAACTGGAGATGGACATACTGTGAAGACGCAGTTTCCTACTACATTGAATCCACTAGGCAAACAAGGTATCTTTGAAGTAAAACATCTTGATTGAGGAGGTACATGCATTAATAAATTTTCATACAACTGTGAGGTTTTTAGAATATAAACCAGTTGTAGATAACTCAAATGAACTTTTCATTGTATAACTTTGTGCTAGCCTTTTTTTCCCAATCATGTTATGCCAAAAACAACTTTGTCACAAAGCTGCCCCGCACAATGTAGAGTAATTTGCCCAACCTCACCTCCCCACCTCAATAAAGTCATTTGTGTTAAAAATGCGGATCAATAGAACACTCCTTAGTGCGAGAGAAGGTTTTACAGACGTTCTACTATTCTATATTTGTCATTATGCTGACGATTCTTCAACAATAAAAAAAACATAAAAAATCTGTTACAAGGTAACCCCGTTTCACGGTAGTACAGGTCTTCGACATATAAGCGAAATTCACGGCATGTCTTCGGGTAATTCTGCGGCAGAAATATCACGAAAGCCCCTGAATTGGGCACAAGAAAGGGATCATAATAACGCTACACCATGCGCCAAAGAGAACTCAAGACTGCTGTTAAGGCGCTCCAAAACGAGGTCAATGACAAGGCCAAGTTCAACAAAGTGATAGGACTAAAATGTCCGTGAACGTCTGATGTTTAACTTGAATAAAATCAAATATTGCTTCAAAGCAGTGTTTGCAGTGACGGGAGTTACAGCAGCAGCTGGCAATGTTTTCTTAAAGTTACACTAAAGAGAACCAATGTCTCAGTTTAGACTGACATGCTGCACACCGAGACCTCTCATGCCAGAAGTTCATTATCAGCGGAGAAAATTAGTGTTGAAGTGTAATTTTTTCTTTTGTGCTCAAATTTTTAAAATGTATTGTTTTTTTGCAACATTGGCTTGATGAATATTTCTGAAACTTTGTATCTTAGGTCCATCACATTGACAGATGACAGTGTACTTATTTTGATGAATTATTATTCACGTAAGACCCAGTACACGAGTTTGAATTTCATAATGTTACATGGTTTCGTGCGAGAAGATCAAAGCGGCGTCTCCACCCACATTTTCTTCTCGCGCGTTTTCTCTCTTACCAAGCATCGTTTCGTGGTACAAGTGGTATTTCCTGGATTGAGAAATTGTACTTGACTAATACGTGAAAAACGTTTTTGGTTTTAGTGTCTTTTAAAGGTGTACCGATACAATTTTGAGACATCGCGAAATGGATATTTTTAGTTTCCTCTGTACGCAAGTAGTGTTACCACTTAGCACACAATAGTCAGCCAGCATGCGTAAGGTAGTTACTCTGATTTTAAAGTTTTCGTTGCAGAGTATTGGCAAGCAATGAAGTGGACATTATCGTGATGAGTCAACAAGGTTCCCCCGAGTTTTCAAACAGAGTTTCTGTGCAGCCTAAATCACAGAAATCACTGCCATGGTCAACAAGGACAATGCACTCATTGTTTATATGTACCACGAGAAGATCGATTATCTGCTATGAGAACGTAGCACATTGCCAAGTTCCTGCAACGTCACACTGCCTTAGCAAGTTATGAAAAGCCACCCACTTGATATCAAAACTGAAAGCGTATTTTAAAGGTAGAGGTATTAGAAATGAACGTGATGCTTTCCCGAGCAACACAGAACTCTTTTCTGGAACCCACTTATGTTCCATAAAACAACAATTCCTAATTATTGAAAACTCGTCTCAGTACTCCTTTAGGTGACGCCAACAAGATGAAGTGGGACAGTAATATCAGATAGTTTGGCAGTATGTGTTTCGGTACATGCTCGATAACCTGATCAATTGTAAAGGGAGCAATATTAACGAATAGATGATAAATCACAGCCGGTCTATAGGCGCTCGCTCGCTCTGTGCTTTTATGGCCTAAGCAGCCACCGCGTGTAAAATATAGTTGTTTTTATACAGTGTCAGCGCACTCCGCATGAGGGCGTCGAGAGCAACTCTTCAGAACGCCTTTTGCCGCATACGCATTGCATTGTAAACCAGCGGTACCCGGCCACTTTCTCGTGCCAATTAATTTTCCATTTTTAAGAAGCAGTGAGAGTAGTAGAGGTGTGTGTGGGCACAGCCTGCATTTTTTGGCACTCATGCATCGGGTAATGAATACGCACATGCAACGGCACAAATATCTTTTTTTCAAGGCTCGAACACAATCCATTTGCTGAATTCAAAAATCCTTGAGGCTTGTGTGATTGTATTTACCATTTAGGTGCACGTTACGAAACTTCACATGGTGAAAATTCCCAATGCCTTCCACAACGGCGTCCATCAGAAACATTTCAGTGAAATAACTTCCTCGAACAAAAACCCTTGACAATCACAGTTGATTCCAGAGCCATACAATAAAGATTCACCGCTACTGGCCTGTCCGGAAAGTGTGGACAAGAGTCACGCAGAAGGGTCGGCACTGATTCTGCAAAGTTTTTCCTGATTCTTCTAGTTAATTGTATAAATGTTCAAGGATGAAAATGACATGCCATCTGGCTAAGTTTACAAGCCCATACAAAAGCATTTCTGGTTAGAAACTATGTTACTACATTAGCTAAAAGCATCACGACAGAGTTTTGCCAACAGCGCTTTTTTTTCTTCAGGCGCAATGAAAATATATTAGTTCTATTAAGAACATTTTCTGATTCTCTAAAATTGTATTGTTCCCCTGCGTCTCTGGCGAACCTTCTTGCATATGAAATTGTATCACAATTTTTCATCGGCACTCAAGATTGCATCTGGAATTGTCTGGGCTTGGAGTTGTTTTTTTTAATTACTACGACTTTCCAAAACTGTATCACTACACACTCTTTCAGGTTTCTAATTTTTGTGTTTTCATTTGAAGATTTATTATTTTCATTGAAATTCTTATTACTATTGCTATTACTCCTGCTATTGCAAATGCTATTCACACCTACTTGTGAAAAATAGTTACCGTTCCTATTATGCTTTTACTTTCACCTTTTTTAGGGACTTATTTCTATCAACACAAAATGTGATACCTTGAACAAAAATAAGCAAAATTTATCATTTTCATGGGCACTGGCTGCCGGCATGTGGATTTAAAGTAAACGTTCCAAAAACTAATTTTCCCAAAAAAAATTACGTTGTCTGTCATTTCGTCTGCCAGTTAGTGGGATCATGTGGTCGAGCCTTCTGAACGTGACGCACAATGTTACATGTGTGCGGAATGGAATATTTATCAATTTACTGCTGTCTTGAATTATTAGAAAGAGTTGTCATATATGCCTCGTCTCATGTTTATATTGCATTGGTACTACCAGGAAGTGCGACAATAGAAATGAACCTGAGCATTATTTGAGTGTGCTAGCCTTTTATTCCAAAGGACGGCAGCGAATTAGTTTGGAACGAAATTGCAGCGATAGATAGAAGCAGAGCCTCCTTCCTATACACAGGACGGAACAAAAGCGAGCTTGCGCCTCCAGGTTGGCCGCAGATAGATATACTCAAGACAATAGAGAAAAACAATAACGACTTAGAATAACAAACTGTGGTCTGATAACTGTAATGCTACAAGTTTCACGGTCATCATTTTATTAATAATGAATAAAAATCAAGGTCAAAACCTCAATGTCAATTTTCGTGCTTAAACATTTTTCAGGGATGCAACAGCCGAACTAGAACTTGAAGCAATTTTTTGAGCAGCAAAATGTTATTTTTGGAGCACTAAAACTCAAATTCAGAGCAGGTTACAAGCGAAAAAACATTCATTTTTTTTACCTCGAAAGACCATATTTTTAGCAGCTCGAGAAAGAAGGCTTATATATATATATATATATGTATATATATATATATATATATATATATGTATATGTATATATATATGTGCAAGCCATTTATGATTCCCTAAATTCCATTTACCTTGGCGAACAACTCAAGTTGTTCGCCATAGTACGCGGAAGTTGGGGGAAAGTCCGTCTATTTTGCATCTGGTATTCCTTCACGGGCGCTTCGAGCAGTTCGAAGTGTCAGTTGACAAGGGTATCTCAGACCATGAAGATGTCTTTGTCAAAATAACACATAATGAAGGAATGTCGAAACATAAAGAAGCGATTACGAATGTTCCCAACTTTTTTGAGGCTGATGACACAACTATCATTGACTACTTGTCATTTGCACTGGACAGTTTTGATTCACAAGGTGACGTCACTGCCATGTGGGAATTTTTCAAGGACATTATCTTCCATTGTATCAAAAGTTTCTTTCCGTTTCGGAAAAGTAGGAAAGCTAGGCGGAACCCTTGGATAAGGAGAGAAATAATCCAACTGAAGCGTAGAATAAGCCGCCATAGACGCAAAGTAACAAAAGACCGCGCAAAAATAACCTAAATGTCTGCCCAAGTGCATTCCATGATTGTAGAAGACAAAAATAGATATTACAAAGAAACACTGACAGAGTTCATGACAAAGTCTCCAGATAACTTTTGGCGTCACATGTCAAAAAAGATAACGAGTCACTTAGAATTGTAGTGGATAACACAGTGGTTACTGATCCTGCAGTAATCGCTTCTTCTTACAACGAATTCTTTCAGTCGGTGTTTTCTACATCGTCACAATTCGGTGTCGAACGCGCGCCCTCTCCACTGCTTCACTCGAAAAAAATAACAGATGTTGAAGTCTCTTGTGAGGAAATTGTGGTCAAACTACTGAATATTGACGTAAAAATTCAGTAGGCCCTGATGAAATACCGAATGCGTTTCTGCACAGGTAGGCTGAATGGGTTGCTCAATACTTAACGATTATATTTGACACATCACTCGCAGATTGCCAAATCTTTGATGATTGGCTTACGGCAAAGGTTATACCTGTTCACAAATCTGCTGATAAGCAATTCAATAAAAACTATCGTTTAATTTCGCTGACATGCGTTTGCTGCATGCTCCTAGAACGCATTGTAGCCAAGTCAATTTAAGCGTATATTGAAAATGACAACAAATTTTTTCCCAACCAACATGGATTCCGACAGCGCCTTTCCACAGCAACACAGCTTTTTGAAACAATTATTGACTTTGCCATCAACAAAAAGAAAGAGATAGATGTCATCTGTCTTGATCTGTCAAAAGCATTCGACAGAGTGCTACACGCAGAACTGCTTTTGAAACTGGCAGTTATGGGAATAAACGAACAAATAGTAAAATAGATAAGCACGTACCTTCGGGGCAGAACGAAGTACATAGAAGTACAACACATTAAATCAAAACCGTTGAACGTGACGTCAGGTGTTTCCCAGGGGTCTGTGTTAGGCCCAGTGCTATTCCTAGTCTATATTAATGATATCGCCTCTGAAATTGACGAAAGGATCACTGTCCCGCTTTTCGCTGATGATTGTCTATTGTACAAAGAAATTGATAGCCTGGTTGATTACTCAGTGACACTCTTAGGACAGTAGAAGAATGATGCGACAAATGGAAAATGAAAATAAATGAGGATAAAACTGTTTAATTGCACGTAACAAATAAAGTAAATAACATCTACTTTAATTACACAGTGAATTCCTTGGTGCTTTCCACGGTTGACGTGCTGAAATACTTAGGCGTAAATATATCCACGAATTTAAGCTGGTCTTACCATGTTGGCAAAATATGCGAAACTGCGGAAAAGAAGCTCTGGTTCTTGTGACGGAATCTTCAATTAGCCTCACAGTCAGTAAAACTAACAGCTTATTTGACCTATGTTCGGCTCACGCTAGAGTATGCTAGTATAATGTGGGACCCTCATCAGTCAGGGTTAATTCACAGACTGGAAAGAGTTCAACGACGAGGAGCAAGGTTTATTCTAGAGCGATACTCTCGTACAGATTCCGTCACCGAAATGCTTGGTTTGCTAAACTTGCCCAAGCTTGCTGAACGCAGGCGCATAGCAAGACTAAAGTTTTTTTACCTTCTCTCTAAAAACAAATTCAACATCAATAACAGTCAGTACTTGATAGCATGACAACCTAGAGCATTTCGAAGAATCAAAGATGGTACTTTCCAAATACCTCAAAGGCACATTAATAGTTATGCGTTTTCTTTCTTCCCAAGAACCATTAAAGAATGAAATCAATTGCCACTACAAACGCGAGAAAGTAATAGTGTAGAACAGTTAGAAAATAACCTAGTAGGTCATTAAAGACACACGCCTTTACGCATGCTGTATATTTAGTGGTTGTCCGAGTTCAGTTGTTGCATTGTGTTGTTAGCTTTGTATTGTTTGATCGGTGTATATACAGATTAATTCGTATGTACTGCTCTGTGTTCTTGTACGGTAATGGTCGGTTAAATTCTCTAACATCGCTTCTTAACTGTGCATTTATGATGTTGTATAATTTGATCATGCATACAGGAACTATTTCGCTTATGTATGCTTATGTTTTCTTGTGTGTGGTATCTTATGTACGGTTTCTTATGTAGTATGGTTTCTTTCGTTTTTATGTACGCTTGTGTTTTTTTTCTTATGTACTATGGATTCTTAGTTTTTCTCTTCTCGAGCCACACGATGTTGACTATGCGAATGTCCCGCTTCGACCCACCCTGTAACGGCAGACATGCCAACAGTATGAGTAAATAAATAAAAAAATAAATCATGCACAGTGAATATGGGCACTGTTATCTCAACAAAGTAGTATTTTTTAAGCACCCCACACAGCGAACAAAGATGATGTCCACAACTGAAGTCACCAGGCCTGTCAAAGTGTTGGATAATTCAAGTTTGGATTTCCCAAAATGGTGCCCATGAGATTGATAAAACTGGAAAAAAACTGTTTGACTTTTTGCAGCTGCAGAGATGTCATACTGTATTATACTCCAAATAATTTGGCCAGTAACTTTTTTACACATCAGCGAGCATATTAGTTCTCACAAAAATGTGGCACATACATACATCAGTCATTGAACAAACTGTGCAGTGTCTAGAGACTACTACGGCCCGGATTCACAAAAGTCACTTACGAAAACATTTTTGCGCAAGAGAAATTTTCTTGCGTAAGTCGATTCACGAAACGAAAAAACGTCGTAAGAGGCCATAGTTGTCACATCGGCCGCTGCAAATAAAGCGCGCTGTGACTGCCCGGGAACATGTCAGCGATGGTGATGCAGTTGTTATATTTGCTTACGTCACCGAAAAGTGCTTGTAAGTGGATTCACGAAGCGAAATTGTGCGTAAAAACAGCATGGCTGAGAGAAAATCCTAAGAGTGGTCCGGACCACTCTTAAGAACAATGTGGCTACTTAGAACCTGCTGCCGCAGCGGTATACTTTGGTGCCCTGGCAGGTTTTGAGTTAATTCACGCCCATCAAGGGCTGCCTGATGACTGCTGGTGCGTTTTTATTTCTTTCGGCGCTTTGAGCTTCGCGTGTTGTTTCCCTTGTACGCAGTGGATGGTGTTGACAACCACCATCGTCCAATAGGTTCGAGGTCGCAGTAATTGAAAAATTCTATTGGGCGTCAATGGCATAAAACTACGTATGTAAGGATTTGTGGTTGGATGAAAACTAATGTGATACGTGAATGGTCGGTGCTGTCGAACGCGACATGGCATAGGATCAACCTTATTTGTTATGTTGTTTGTGTTGCGCCCCATCTCATCCAATTAAAAGTGCGACTCGAGATCCTTGCCTCATTGGTGGAAATTACCACCAAAGAGGTTAATGGGAGCACATTATTTGCACGCTATTGGAAATAAAAATGAGAAGTCTTCATTGAGTGGTTCTTAAAGTTTGTGCTCTATTGTACTTTCATTGGCTCTAACTGTCTAATGGTTGCGATTTCCGAAATACAGCTGTCGATACACTTTGGGACGATCTGGAACAAAGCGTACTTTGTAAACCAAAGCGTATTAAAGGTGCGTGTGATTACGCATGGAACTACAAACAAATCATGCATCTTCTCTTTCACTGTTCAGACACCGATATGGACCGTGATATTATGGCAAGCAATCGGAATGAAATGACCCTAGTAACTTTGTATGACACCAAAAATATGCAAACCCTCACGATTCTGGAGCAAACCTTGGCTGAATTCATCCCTGCGTCAATTACCGGACATTTAACTTGGCGCACGAACATCATTCAAAGGTAGAGCGAGCCACTGACATGTATTTTGTGCGACGTAGCGACCACTTGGCCTGAGAATAAAAGCGTTGCGAAGGCGAATCCCCTGTCGCATGCTCTGATCGAAGCAGACGACAAACACGAGCAGACGACGGCTTGACCGACAGGCACAGCTTGGGATTGGTTGTGAAGCAATACCCTCAACATCAGCTCACACCGTGACGTTGCCAAAACACTTCTTTCATCTGGCACGCCTGTCCTGTTCGTCATATCACCCCCCTCGCACATAAGAGAAAATTTTGTCACGCCGTGAAAATAGTGCAAGTACTTTCTAAGAGCTCTCTTATCATCTTATGTGCTGCGCAGTTGTCGAAAACAACATGGCGTCGTAAACAGCATATCGGTCGGTGCGACTTTCAGCAAACGCTTCTCGCACGAGTTACTTCAGCGTTTGACCGGATGTGTTGTGATTACAGCAGCTCTTTCGGTGCGTGTAAGCAGTGCGGAAAGCTGTGGCAGTGCAATGGTGTACGGTGAAGCGCAGCGAAGCCTGTGCGTCAGTGTGGTTATCAAGCGGGGATCGGCGTCGATGTATCGACGGCAACTAGCACTCGAGAAGCCTGCAATGTGTGTTTGTGTGCCGGTAACAGTTCGTTCGCTTGACTTTCCAGTCTCTCAGTTTGGTGCTGTGCGACATTTCGGATTGACAGCGTTTTGACACGTTACTTGAGTGACCCCAAGTACGTACGGAAACGTATGAACTACGCGCTCGGTTCCTGCTTCGCCACTAGTTAGCCCGTATGCTTCTATTTACTTGAGAGCAATGTACTATTCGGGAGTGAAACGATGTTCGTTGTGAACAGTGGTGCTGTGTTGACGTTCCAAGACTTGTGAACAAGCTGTGCTCGTGTGACCGAAAATTGAAAGACAGCGTTGATAACTGTTTTGCCCTGCGAAGTCGTGGTGGGGCAGCTTGGCGCTTTTGTTTGTTAAGTCGTCACTTCTCCTTTTTGTGATAACCATAGTCCTAGCGCTGTGATGTGATCAACCAAAACTGCGAGATGCTACATTCTGTTGTGGATCATGTTACTTTGGAAGCGCGCCTAGACTGTTCTTCGGTAACAAATTGAGAGTTCTATGTGGCAGCGAGAGCCCGTGAACGTCAAGCTTCCCTCCAGCCCCCCAAAAAAGCAAAGATTTCACCGGTGCCTTGCTTTGGATGAAGTGGTAGGCCAATATCGCCTAAGTACAGGTTTTCGAGTTCGTCTGGCCATCGTTTCGCACGGCACTAGAGCCTTGACAACAGCCGGTCATGGCCAGTTCTTACACTTTATCAATGGACGTGCTCGCCTGGCCAGCCCTTCATTGCTGTCATTGGCAGCTTCCAGTCTGCAGATGCCCTTTGCCTGTTGGCCGTACTTGGTTCCTTATGATACCAACGGCTACTAAATGCTGCCATCGGTGAGTTCACCTTGCAGAACTAAATTTCACCGGTACTATAATTCACGCAGTTCTATAACGTGTGCAAGTTTTTAAGCCCATCAGATGTAATGTTTCTCTATGGTAAGTTGAAGCATTAAAAATTTACTACTACTGTTATATACATACATATATTATGAAGCAAATACATAAAAAGTTTTTTGTGATTTGATACAAGTGAGCTCTTGTTTGATTATGAGGTTGGGCCTGTCGATTGACCACGTTTGATAGTTGGAAAGTTAATGTGAATTTATTTTTCAGGAGCCAGGTTGCACTTAAAAATTTATGTTATTTTGGAAAATTAGTTCTATAGACGATTACCAATGTGGTAGTACTATACTTCAGTAGGACATATATATTGCGGTACGTAAATTTTACATGATGCTTCAGTTTATTTCAAAGTGGTTATAGCAGATTTTGGTCACTTTAACGAAGTATTAGCTTCCTCAAATAAGTATTAGAAGTGAGTGCTTTTAATGATTTTTTTTAAATATCTCGTTTTTGGCTCTTCACAGATCGCAGAGATTGGTTTGTTAAGGCCTTGTGATGCATCGGTTGCACATTCTGGCACATCAATCCTCATCATTACTTGGAGCACCGGTACAAAAATAGGAAGGACACGTTCTCCCTAACTGTGCAAGCCTATGTCACCGCTGGGACTGTTATCATTCAGCGGATGTGGCGTGGAAGCATGCATGGCAGCCTCATCTGGAAGGACTGCAATCTGCTTGGGAGCTTCGAGGGCACAAAACTGCCTAACGGCTGGCTGCAAGGTTAGTTTTTCTTTAATACATGCGATTACGTGAACACCACTTACTGTGCACAAATTGAAAACCCAAGCATGGTTGCTTTCAGTGGATACCTGTAATATTCTTACACATAATTCTTATTCAACATTTATAGAACTAAATTGCAAGATAATTGAGAATGTTGAAAGCTGAAAGCCTGCAGCTTATGAATGAAACTCCAATAATCTGAGACTCAAAAGCTTGTGCTTTGAAACGAGCACAAATACTTTGATTCCTTATTGAGCTCTCGAGCTTAGGACTCCCTCTGTGGATCAAGTGATCTGGAAGGAAATAGCAAGTGGGTGAAAATTGCCTGGCTGTTCACAACTTGCAAGGAGAAAGACCTATTGAAGAAGCCTCAGATGACATAGGGCCAGTAACTGCATCTTTTACCTAATGTAGCTTTTTCTCTCTCAGTGCTGTTGCTTGTGTTTCAGCCGAACAGGTTAACCACGATTGCATAGTGATATATATTTTTCTACAAATTGTACCTGACCTAAGTATGCATTGTTGATCTGTAAAGGTGACGTTTAGTGTGTTTCAAAGCCATGGCTTCTCATTTCTCTGTCTGTGGCTAGCCTATTTCAGCAGCAGAGCGATGCAGCTAGCACACATGCAATCCAAGTCATGGAGCGCTCCTTTGGTGTTCTGTGCAGAAAACAGCATATCCATCCGGCAAGACACTGGTATCAACAATAATGGTGAGTGTTGGTGGCACCTGTAGGAGCCCGTTGTGTTTGTTGCGTATGATTATTTCCCCTGATAAAGTGCATTTTTGAAAGGTTTTCTTCATTTAGAATAATAGTTGTCAGTAAGAAGCACACTCATAATCCACAAGTTCTTTGTGTCTTCTAGACTGCCCATTTGCTCGTATATGCGGTATGGTGAGCTGGCTATGCTAGACAACCTTAAAGTTATCAACATTGGCTGTTGTGTTGTAATGCAGTCTAACTTGTGTTTCTTAGTGAACTTATTTGTGGTCTACTTCTCGCACCTAGTGTAAAGTCGAAATAAAAGAAACTCTATTGGCTTTTTATGCCTGTCAGAAGTTTCATGCCTTCATCTATAACATTGTGGTTTTGCTCTTGTATCATAATAAATATATTTTCAGCCTTCACTGTTTGTGTCTGTGTGTGTGTTGAGGCTTGTCATTGGCTTCTGAAAATACAATATCTGTAAATATGAGCACATAATTGACAACTATACACTTTTGCATGTAGCATGGTTGTAACAATGATCTGTATTTTTTTAAGTTCCAGCAGTAACAAGGGGTTCGGTGCTCCATGGTCATGTACAGTGTATCAAGAAGAGAGCACAGAAGACCAACAAGTATAAAGGGACTGCCGGTGACTGTTCTCCTGCTCAAAGTTTACAACAGCAGAAAGAGCACATTGTGATCTCAGGAGCAGCTGCTGCTTAACTTCTTAGCAGTGCATTATTCAGCAGTTCCTTTGCTTGCATACGAAATTATTTAAATTTTGCATGGAAGATACCAAACTATGACACTAATTTAAAGGCTGCTGTAGTGTTAGTGGGCAAAAATTTTGAGCTGAAGTTTTTAACATGTGTGTTAAGTGCCTGCGTGCCTCTACATTTGCATGCCAGAAATCACAGCATCCATGGTTGCCAATGGTAATTGTGTTTGCATTCTTTGTAGTACAAGAAGTAAGGCCATGGATGCAGTAATCATGTGCTTAGTCGATGTAATCCTTCAGTGTACACTCATTTGTATAGCACCAATGATGCCATGAGTGTATAAGCTGTGGGAAGTGAATCTATGTGGATTATTTTATTTGGAAGGAAGAGGATCATCACTACTCCTAGTATATCTTAACAGTAGATTTTAGTGCTTGGGTATTATCCCACTGCCTGTCCGTCTTTCAACAGTCTACTTATCTACTGTGTAAGTGTAACTTTTTAAATGTATACTTTGCTCGGATAGGTTTGTTCATAATGTAATGCAAGTGACTTATCATCTATGCAGCTCTACTCAGACTAGAAATAAAAGTATTTATTTTTATATGTAGCTATAGCATGCATTCACTTGTGTTTTTCTAGGTGCCTGTACAATTGTTTAGCCCTACAAAAGTGCTGGTATACTCTAATATTGAATCTGGCATCTTAAAATAGATTGTTAGTGGAAGTAAGAATGTGTTTACAACCAATATTACTATCCTCAGATGAACTGTGAAAACTCTGTGGAAATTTATTTACAGTTTTTGAACGTTGTGAAGGCAAATGTTATGTTCTTTTATTGTGGTCCCTGTTTCATGCAAATGACACATAATTACTTCGCAGTGGCATAGTATTAGTTGTTATTCTACACATATGTGCTGAGCGACATCGCAGTTGAGGCCAGCAGCGAGACATACATGCAGTGCACTAGAGCATCACCTCACAAAGTGTACAGTCTTTGCCCACCAGTAAACTCAATATTTTTCAAGCAGACTAATAGACAGTGTATGGGAACTGTGTTGGTGTGCAAACTTTGAAGTCTTCTTGAGGAGTTTTTCATCATTTTTGTCCAAGTGAAGTAGCTTCCCAAGGCCACAACTGGTGGGAATGTGGTGGTTTCCTCACTCCAAAAGCACTTCCACCAGCTGCCTCAATGTTATCATGGGGTGAATTCACGAACTGGAAAAATAATTGGTCTTTGTTTTCTTGGCCGAAAGAGTCACTTCCACCGTTGAGCCACCACGACGCGCCAGAATAGAAACTTTTAGCTAAATAATGTTGATTCTACTTTTGAGAAGTGTTTTGGGGAAACGAAATGGCACCTATAGCTGTCAATATAAACACTGTTTGCACCAAGGAGCTTAGTAGCTTATAATTGTATTATTCATGTATTGTCTAGAATTTACTCGCGCTGTGCCAACTTTCAGCCCAAGTGTCCTAACATGCTTTGTTATTGGGTCGTGAATGAGCCAAGCTATGTAAATAAACAGAGTGATATTGCAGACATGTACAAAATATTGATGCCCAGCCCTTTTCTTTAGCATGACATTGTCAAGGGCTTTATTCTTGTGTTTTTTATAAAGAGTGCTTGTCACTGGGCATCAGCGGAAAACTATGCATCAAGCTTTTGCGAGATGGTTCGAGAAACACCGTGTTCAGACATAGCAGTGCCGGTGAATTTCTCTCGTAAGTTACTTTCTGTAGTATATTCAAAATGAGTTTATTAGAATTGTTGTTTTATAGCAATTCATTTTACTATTTACACCTGAATGTGTGTATGTATGTATGTATGGGTGTACATATGTATATGTGTGTGTGCGTGTATGTATGTATGTATGTATGTATCTTTTAAATGATAATCCATTTATCATTGGTGAGTAAGTTTGGTAATGATATGGCTGAATTTGTTTCTAGTTATTTATCTTTTGAGCCATTACATATTTCAATTTATTTTGTACTGCATAAAAATAAATGTAACCCCACACAGAATATGTGCGTTCGAAGAAGTTGTTTCATTTACCAACCTACAGTCATGGGCAAGAATTTGGGTAAAATGAAATGAACCTGCGAAGATTAGTTTAGAGCATAGCTACTCTACATGGCATATCTCGTACACATTGCGTTGGTTGAATATGTCGATTTGAACCTTTCAATTTTAATCAGAATAAGCAAGCTATCACCTGTGGTTGTTTATGTGTGTGATATTTATGTGTGTGATACCGGTTCGCAATTACAAATAAGGTCACAAACCTAGTCAAGCTGAGTACACAAATTTTGTCCATGCACCTTTCATCTGCACTGGAACTGTTGTTAATAAAAAATAAACTTCAGTTTAGAAATTTATTCTAGTAACCAAAAGCAGGGTATCTCTTTATCACACAAATCAAATTGCCATTGTTCTGTTCCATTCTGGACAATAGGGGACCCTCTCAGCAGAACTCGATTAATTGCTATAGTTCATTTTAACCATTGACAGTGACATTACACTGAAGCGTGCAGCATGACAAATAGCGGGAGAGAAGACACAAACTAATCACTCTGTTTTCGTCAGCTCTAACGGTCCGTGCTCTTTGCTATTGCTGCATGTGGTGATGCCCACCAAATTAGCACGAAAGCGTGTCCCTACAAAGACAGTCAATTTGGCTGCAAGCAGTTAGCTCACTGCATGTGTAGATTTTCTTCAAAACACCGTGAAGACTGATTGCTGGTCGAATATCCAAACACGTAAAAAGTAATATACCAGGTATAATATTGGTATTTCAGAACTGGACACTTTTGCGATAAGAGAGAATGGAGGAAAAAATTATTAACCCTGAATTGTTAATTTTTGAAGGAGCACAGTACAGCGCTTTTTGGTGAAAAGGGGAGTGAAATAAGCAAGTGCGAAAGCCCACTTCGCAAAAAATTAGTACCCGCCACCACGCATAAAGTCAGGCCGGGCAACCTCTTGAAAAAAAAGTGCTCAGTGATTTTGCGAATCGAACCAAGTACCTCGTAGATTGTAGTTGAGCGCTGTAACCGCTCGTCCACTGCAGCAGTGCTTGCATTCGCCCTATTGCTGATATATCGTCATTCCTTTGAATGAAGCCAAATGCAGAAAACGTCTGGTGAAACTTTGTCGAAATAGAAAAAATAGTTAGAATGCGTTTGCCCAAGGTTATTAGAAGATTGAAACCGCCACGTGTGACTGTATAACCGTGCGCTATTTATTCTTGTACATTACTGTCATGACGTTGCGATAGCCGGCTCTAACGTAGGCTACCTTCTCATAGTTTGCCAAATATAAATAAGAAAATAAAAATATATAACAGCCTGTGACAACGCTAATCAACTATTATGAGTTCACTGTCACTAGTGGTCACTTTCACTAGATGAATGCTCAGTTTGCTTCCATTATCGTTATTTAGGAAAGTTTTGGCCCAATAACTCAACTCTCCTAATTAGCAATGATTCTCACATCTAAGGACAGTCACACTTGATCTCGCTTTCTGAGTGGCTGTTACTGCCATATAACGCGTACTCCTTTTTTTTGCCGCTTGCGGAGACTTTCCGCCGCTTTGCGGAGACTTCCCTGACTTCTGCTGGGCCAGAAAATTGTCTTTATTATCTATCAATTTCAAGCTTTCGCGAAGCCGAAACGAGAGTCTCTCTCTCTCTCTCTCTCTCTTCATCCTTTTAGCACGTGTGATAACGTCTCTCGACCTCAAGACTCGTATACACGTCCCTTGCTTGTTTGCGCGCATCAAACAACGCTGGACAAAATATTTGCACCGTGTTTTGTGAAAAGCATTAGCACTGAGACACCTCCCGACGAGTCTCCCTAATTTTACGTAGACATATACCTAAGCGTAAGCGTATGCACGTTCTCGCATCCGGCTTTATAAAAATGCAGCGGTGCATGGAACCAGCGAAATTGCGCTCACAATTTCATTTGATTACTGCTGTTATCTATTTTAGCACAATTCGTCTGCAGGCACCAAAGTCGCTCATGTGTCTTGTTAATAAGAATATTGTAACGAAGGCTACATTTGACTATAGGTACAAAACACCCTTGCGTTCACCACTATACCGTGCTAGATTGCACCGAATTAGTTAAGTAGCAGCGCAGCTTCAATGAAATGTAAGGTAAGTGGTCGCTTTAAATAAGGGAAGACATTCAAGGCACAATTTCAAACATTGCATGCATCGATTTATATGTGTGGTTTCATTTATGTGGCACACTTGGAGTGTTGTTTACTTGTACATGCGAGATAGTGCCTGGATTGCTCGGTGGCTTAAGGCCATCGAGCAATTATTTTTTTTTAGCTACAGTCGTTGATAAAAGGCGAGTTCTTGGCTTTGCACAGCCCACCAAACGTCCTATTACAACGTACGCGGCATCCCGTAAGCGCTGTAGCAGACGCTCGCGGAACTGAAACTTAGATGCAGCAAATCATTGGCTATCATCGTATACTCTCGATGCTAGACGCTTTGCGTGCTACCTTGGTATTATCGGCACACACTTCTTTCTTTCCTTGTCGTTTCATCGGCTATCGTCTGTCCTCCTTGCCCTCTTAAGTGCCGAATAAGTTAAATTCATACCCGCGCTATAGTATCCCTCCAGATAAGAGAACTTTTGGCTAAGAAAATGCGTAGCCAAAGAGAAAGCTTGTGAATTTGGGCCGTAGTACAACTGTAAGCTCCTTATTTTAATAACGCTTTATAACGCCTTATTATAAAAACGCTTTTTCGCAGTCTACCCATGTACTATGGCAAAGGTGGTTTTAAGCGGCGTTTCTGCACAGGTTAGAACAAAACAAAGAAATTTTCGAACAACCCCCCCTCCATTTTTTTTCATGAAGGGGCTAGGTTTAGGGCCACAACTTTTTGGCTTGCTTGTAAGGCGCATTTCACCAGATGGCAACTGACGTGGTGATGGCATGAACTAAAGCTGGTAGTGTGCAAGCTTCATATGCTGAGAGTTTGTACACTTCTAGCTTTTGTTCGTAATGATTCCTAACATGCCATGGCCGCACTTGCTGACAAGAAAATTCATATTTACAACGAAAGAGTTGCTGGCTACGCCAACACATCTTTTGTGTTGTAGTTGCGTCGTCCTGCCGGTAAATATCTGCAGCGGTCAGCAGACCGACAGTCATGCGGTGTTGTAAACTTTATCTTGTCGATCGAGTTTCGCGAGTGTCTGACCTAGTGATCAGCTGCGGTTTAGGGTTAGGGTAGGGTGGCTAGAAGGGGGGAGGTGTGACGACCGACCTCCGGAGGCTGGCCCAAAGGCGCGTTCCTGTCGCGCGGTGGCGCTGCCGGTGAGGGCGCTGTGCTTTTCTCGCGTCTTCTACTTGCCTCTGGGCGGGTAAATCATTCGACCGCGCTCAGTTTTACCGCTGTAGTCTTTTCAATTATGTTGTTGACGTCGAGAAACTTGCACGTGTAATCTACAAGCGCAAACCACGCAGCCGATACAGAGCGTGGGTTTCGCGGCCACTTCTTGTGAGGTGGGCACGCTTGTCACGCGAAAAATAGTTTAGAGGAATCTCTTCCGCAGACCAGCAGGTGGCAACAACCCTGCGGTGTGGTCGCTCGCAGATTTGTTATACATTTCGATTGCAATAGTACTTTAAAGCGTGGAAGTCAATGCAGTTTTATGCAGTGCGGCAGAAGAATGCAATAAAGTACAAGACTACAAGACTGGTGGCTTGATATAAGTTTATTGGAAACAGTACATTAAAACATTACATAACACAGGGCTTCACCTTCTTGGCTTTATTCTGCACAGCATGCTGGTTTAGCCCTTTCAGCAGAAAATGGACACGCGCAATGCTGTAGAACCTGACAACCGATGTTGTTAAAGAAGCTGAATGCTCACTGCAGCCAATTTGTGGCACATTGGCTGCTAGGTGCAAAAAAATCCTCACTATTTTGGAGTGCAAGCGCGTGGTGCTAAATGCACGAGTCTATCCTCAAGGGTTTTGATGCGACTGTATGGACGGTAAAGAAGGCCTCCCATGTCCCACTTTTTACACGCTTCTGCTGGCAATTTGTCCGTCACACTATCTCGTGTCATGAGGCAGGCATCCTTGCAAGCTTCGCATTGGGTTGAGAAGAACCGCTTCCTGGCTACATATCCTGCAATATAATAGGTGAGGCGGTCATCACTGCGTTCTTAACGTAGTCAGCGTGGTCAATCGCAACCTCTGCTGCTACGACAGGTAGTGTAACGTCGTCACAAGCTGGTTATTTCATTTTCAGACGGCAGGTGCACGAAAGAGAGACAGTCTTTCACCGCAGGACTTGTAGCCGGCGTCGCAACCTGGCACAAAGCACACCTCTGCGTTTTTTTTTTTCCGTCGACGGCATTCTTCAGAGCGGTTCAAAAAATCGACGACAAACCGCTGACATCATCTCCTTCAAGAAATCGGGAAGCGATTAGAAAAAGCAGGCCGTACTTCGCGAACAGCGACCGCTAAATTGCGCTGCTCCGTCACCTACGAGACACGAGCAACACATTCTCACAGTCGGCACATGCCAACAGCGCCCCAGACTGACGCGCCAAATTTCCCCCCAGCGGCGAGAACGCGCAGAGGAGCCTCGATAGTCAAGAGGCCGCCGCCTCAGTCATCACACCTCCCCATTCTAGCCACCCTAGTTAGGGTCTGCCCGAATAGATTGACTATGCAAACTACAAGTGCCTAGAGTTTTCGCCATTTCTCGCTCAAATTAGGACAAATAAAAAATTTTGAGGCTGGTCGGACATTTTTCGCAGCGTGGCGTAATTTCGGCATTTTATGGTTTTCCACACAGCTCGGCACAAAATGAGGAATTTCATCGAATTGGCGCAAT
>WOVY01000174.1:0-93384 GCA_013436015.1 Rhipicephalus annulatus | reverse complement strand
ACAAACAGCGTGATAACCGCACCCCTGCCACACAGCAGCGAAACATATTTTGAACATGCTGGCAGTTTGTATTATTTATTTAAAAAAGCAACTCTGGCAATTACAAAAATCTCACATTGTGCATGCAAGTTTTCTTCAAAGAGGCGTACCAATGTAGGTGCTGGCCGGTACCTTATTAGTTACAAGCAAAAGCGTCTTGCAGGTACATATGCAGATTGCACGACACCACCTCTCTCTCTCTCTACACTAGGCACACACATTATATCTTTCAACAAGCACACGCCACTGTTCGGGGCCATAATAACGCTCTACCGTGAACGTATGCTAATCAACCCACTTAGGCGGTTGGCTAGGTGAATCGAGCCAAGTTACAAATTGTATCGCCGCGAACGTAAACAAAATGCTGCTTTGCATCAAATGGCACTGCAGGCTTCGTTTAATCAACAACAACGTAGCAAGCGCCATGTGCGTCTTCTCACTACATTGCACATATGAAAAATCGATCAACCATACACATGTATGTTGCCGCAGTTGTCTCGAATTAGCTCCAGTAAGGCCGCGCCGATTGCGCCATGGCTCTGCTGGCGTTAGCGTTGTCGAAGCGAATCGGTAACCGCACTCGCAAAGGCGCGTGAAGGTTGCCGTTTCACGACCGCCTCGTTCGAGTGCAGTAACCACACACTTGCACTGAGTGGCATATTTGGTCTACATAAAAAAAAGTGTCCTCCTTACCCTTTAGTTTCTTTCACACTGTCCTGAGGGAAGCAACCACAGGCGTCAGCCGTCACCCTCGGAGTTCCTTCGAGCGCCCGCCCAACCCGCCGATTCCTTGGACGACTCGCCACTTGATCCGCACTCGAACAAACGCGGGAATAGGGCGCAATCTTAGCACATCTCACGAACGAGGAACGGCCCTTCCTTGCGTAAATTTAACATTTCGTGCTCTCGTAGTAGCGGCGCGAAACACTGAGAGATGCAACGAAACGGTATGCCTACGTAACAAAGAAGACAAACAACATGTGGCTTTAGCTGTGAATGGATTTAACCTTGGATATCTGTGTGAGGAAAATAAAAAAAAAACATCTGTCGCTGCTATAAACTGAAAAAAAAAAGTTCGTTATCTGGCAAAATAACTTCAAAAGTGATTAAACGGTTATTCAAAAAACAAGTTACAACTTATGAATATTTTCAAAGGTCTGTTTTGTTTTTGTTCTAGCAGACGACAGCCTCCTACTGCTCTACGGACAGACGTAGTGCGGTTTCAAGTTCGGTGCGTGTCGCCGACGCAAAGCTCTACAGTAGTGATATCAGAGTTATCAGCTTCTCAATGAATCATAGGATGGCTACAAAGCAGTAACATTTTGACATAGTGCAGTACGCAATCTTTTCAAGGTATGACATTTCTTTGCTCTGAAGCAAATCGAAGCAAGCCGGCCGGCGCAATCAGCCGACATCGCCGCTACGCGAGGCATGGTCGTGCGCAATAGCGTCGCGCCCCGCGCTCGATTTGTCACCAAGCGATAGAGCTACTAAGTGGAATACAGCTAGATGCAGGGATTAATGGCGTATCATTCTAATTCCCTGTGGTGCCGACTCAATCGCAAGAGAGCCCCGGGAAACAACCTTCAACTGCTCAAGCTTGTGTGTGGGTGTAAAAATACTTCTTTTCATCCGCGGCGGGGCAGCAATCTATAGTTGAAAGACATGCGAAAAGCATGTGACGTATATACAATCACCAAAACATATGCCACACAACAATAAATACGATCGCATATCGTGCATAAATATGCCAACACATAGCGTGTAAAAAGCAAATTTATATACATAACTTAAACGCACGCTACTTCCACCGCGATTAGCTTAGCAAGCTAACGCCCTCAGTTCACGTGCACGAGCTCAACTAAGTGGCGCAGGTTCGAATCCCGCCAAGTCAAATTTTTTTTTTGTTTTTTTTTCAACGTTTTCATTGTACTGCTATCTTTTCTAATGCCTTAGGTTTCTAAACAAAATAAAGCAATATTGCGTTCAAGTACGTATGTGGGACTGTGTTTTTTGCGCAACAGTCATTAGTATTTTTATTTTCATTATTAATTTTTTAATTTATTTTATAATATAACAAAGTAAGGACTAAGGGGAACATTCGGTCTGCTTGATTGTGAAGGGGACTCGAGAAGTGAGATATAACTCAAACCAAAAAATTTATTTGAGATAAACTGAGCATTTCACAGCCAGACCAGTTTCTTCAAGGGTAGGCCCTAGGTATGCGCGAGGACTTGCTATATGACTCATCTCAAGCTGTGGCAGTTGAGGGAAGGCAATATCACCGAGAGAAGAAGTTCCAAATATATTTTAGTTGATGTTTTTTTGCTTCCTCCAAAATAAGGGCTGCACAATTGTGATCGAGCCAAACCAAGAATTGCGGGCACGAAGTCATGAGACAGAAAATGAATAACGTTGATTGTTGAAAAATTGCCTTAATAAAAGGAAGAGTTATGGAGTGCTACGTAGCTTAACTCGCAGTAGGAATTATATATATACATATAGATAGTTTAAAATGAACAATGTTGCACACACAGATATTGGTTAAATTTCTTTGCAGCACAGTTGAAGCATCTATGTAGAACTGAAGCATCAAGAGAAGCTATGCGTCCTCACTTTATTGCGCTTTACATAGCTTGTATGCGTCCATGCAGCCATGATATGATATATTTTAAAGCATTTGTTAACCTATAATCTTCTTATTCATTAAAGCTCTCCCATAAGTTGTGTCTTATGTAGCACTACAATTAAAGCGTAATCTGCATGGTGGTCTGAAACAATGCTTTTGAAAATCTCAAAAAAACCAGCTCTATACACGACCATCCGAGCATCAATGATAAGCACCATTATATGTCCGTACATATCAGTTGTGTTCTCATACTTAATTATTTTTCTGACCACTCCCTCTGCCCCTACCTCGTTTCTGTCGTGAAGCTGTGGCAAGTTGTGTATAGCGGTATTTATAGTGTAGGAGCACATACTATCAATAAAAATTATTTTTAGGCTACATACAATTAGTTTTCATAGATTTTCATTTCTTTTGTCGGTGCTCAGGAGAGCTAAGCTCATGGTCGATATTTTAAAATGACATTTCTCTTTGCCAATGTTAATGCGAACAGGTTCATTAATATTGACAAGTTCTTTCACATTCAATTTAGTTCACATATTATTGTTTCTACCAAAAAACAAGCCCTTGAAGTTATGCTTTTTTGCTTGACTTGTTTTCGTGTGACAGCATGCAAGTAAATTGACAGTTATTGTCATTCCTTGTGAATGACACATTTTCCGTTTTGACAGACTTTAGCACCTGGTCATCTGCAGAAGCTGTATTCATTCTGGAAAAGGGCGAACAGCGGTGACTGACAACACAGACTAGCCTGCGTTATTATTTTGTACTATATATGTCACTGTGAACTCATTTAAAAATTTATAGAGCTCGGATTTCCTGCTGAAAATGTGACAACAACTGTAGAGTTTCCACATTTTTGCAACAATCCACATGCCTTTCATACACTATTGCACATTTTCGTGAGCACCTTACAAAATCTGTATATTTCCGTAAGACCTTACATTCTGCATTTTCCTTATGAAAGCTTCTGTACACTCCATACACTTTCCTTATCCTTCCATATCTTCCATAATGAACTCTCCGTATGCTCCATAAGTTTCCTTACCTTCCGTATACTCCATAAAAAGCTTTCCGTATACGCCATACAATTTCCTTATCCTTCCGTATACTCTATAAGAAGTTTTCCGTAAATGCCATACAACTTCCGTATATTTCCATAAAACTCCTTATGTTTTCCGTATGTAGCATAAGGAAATGTTACGGAGTCCATATATTTTCCGTAAGATTTCATACGGAACGTTTCAGTAGGGTTTAGCTTGGCTCAACTACAGACATGGCTAAACTGCTGCAGTTTTTTGCTCCAGGATCTCGCCCTGTGGTATTAAAAATGTTGAGGCAACTACCTCCCGAAACACAAAACAACGCTCCTTACATTATACAACTTGATATGGTTCTCAGGTGAAATCCCCAGTTCTTGAAAAGAAGCCATTGTTATCCCTATACAGAAACAGGGAAAGGATTCATCTTCACTTGCAAGTAAAGGCCCATAGCCTAAACTGGTTGCCTGTGTAAACTTTTTGAAAAGGTGATCAACCGTCGGCTGCTACATTCACTGGAATCAAAAATATTGCTTGACTCCCACTAGTGCGGTTTTTGAGAGGGTCGTTCTACAACTGGCCACCTCATACGCATTAAGACAAATATTCGTGACTCTTTTACAAATAAACAATTTTTCCTTTCTGTCTTCCTTGACATGGCAAAAGCGTATGATACTGCATGATGGTTAGAAATAATAAGGGATCTGTCCCAACTAGGTATACGTGGAAAATGTTAAGCATAATAGAGAGCTACCTGTCCAACCAAACATTCCGTGTTCGCGTCGGTGATGTTCTCTCACGACCATTTGTCCTGGAGACTGGAGTACCACAGGGTGGGGTACCAGAGTTGCTCACTCTTTATTATCAAGGTAAACTCCTCAAGTCTCTGGGCACAATGTGTTCTACTAAGTCTATGTCGATGATATGCAGATTGGACTTAGATCCTGCAGTTTAGCAATATGCGAGCGGTAACTTCAGTTTGTCATAAATAAGGTGTCGAAATTGGCGGATTAAAATGGGTTTAGCCTCAACCCAGGAAACAGTTGATAAATATTGCTTGATATGTGGGGTTCTAACGTCTCGAAACCACCATATGGTTATGAGAGGCGCTGTAGGGGAGAGCTCCGGAAATTTCGACCACCTGAATTTCTTTATTGTGCACCCAAATCTGAGCACACGGGCCTACAACATCTGCGCCTTCATCGGAAATGCAGCCGCTTCAGCTTGGATTCAATCCCGCGACCTGTGGGTAAGCAGCCGAGTACCTTGGCCACTAGACCACCAAGACGGGGTGCCCAGAAAAGAGTAGCTGTTTACTTTTCTCTAAAAGGAGAGGCGTGCGCCCACATTCGACAATTCATTTACAGGACCAACTGGTGCACGTAAAAACAGAACATAGGTTTTTATGTGTAATTCTAGATGCGAAATTGTCCTTTGTACAACATTTAAAATACCTAAAAAACAAGTGCCTGAAAACAATATTTATTTTAATGTTTTGCCTTGTACAACATTGGGAAGTGATTCCAATTGTCTGATGAATCTCTGCAAAACCCTCATACTCAGTCTAGACTACGGGGCAATTATTCACCAGCCTGCGACACCGACCGCATTAAGGATGCTTGACCCTGTCCTCCACCTAGGCATTCGTCTTTCGACGGGTGCTTTTCAGACAAGCCCTGTTGAAAGCCCCTATGCCGAAATAAATGTGTGGTCCCTTCATTTGCAGAGATGCTACATTTCTTTCGTATATTTTTTCAAGGTTAACGCAAATAATGAACATCCCACATACAGTATTGTAAATGAATTGTCTAGTTCTCTGTTATTTCATAATCGTCTCGGATTGAGAACACCATACTCAATACGTGTGCGACGCCTTGCAGAAGATATAGAAGTAACACTGTTTGAACAACGCATGATGTCACGCGCTGTACAGCTGCCGCCATGGCAATGGCAGCTCATAGACTCTGATATATTCTTCGAGGAAAGTTTCAAAACACACGCCTATCGCGCACATCCGTATGTACTTCCTGGATCTTCAAGACAAATATAAGTGCCGCGAATCCTACACAAATGCGTCGAAGTCTCCCACCGGTGTGTATTTATGCAGCAGTTGGTGTATCTTTTTCGAAAACTTGTACCTTCCACCGAAACTCAAGCATATTTACAGCGGAAGCGTACGCGATCCTGGCGACGGTTGAACACAATAATGAAGTGAGCTTACACCACGATGCTAATTATCCAGCCTCATTAAGCATTGTACAAGCTTTTTAAACTCTTAAACAGCACAAAAACCTTGCAATCGTCTCACTTTACTCACTGCTATGCACACTTCATATATCTAAACAGCTTATCGTAACATGCTTGGGGCCGCGACACAATAATGAAGTAAGCTTACACCACGCTGCTATTTATACAGCCTCATTAGGCGTTGTACAAGCTTTGAAAACTCTTAAACTGCTCAAAAACTTTGCAATAGTCTCACTTTATTCACTGCTATGCACACTTCATACATCTAAACAGCATAACGTAACATGCTTGGTGCCGCGGAATCACGAGATTGAAGGAAACGTCTTAGCAGATCAGCTAGCAGCAACTGTCTGGGAAAACGCTGCTGAAACATTCATAGCTGCCTCGGCGCTAGACTTAAACCATTCCTAAAACAAAGGCTGAGTACTTATTGGCAGAGCACATGGGACACAAAAACACAAAATAAGCTTCATTTCAAAAAACCTAATCTTGGAAAATGACCACCAGTATCGAAGTCCCGCCGCACATAAGTAACACTCAGCAGGCTAAGAATAGGACACATATACACTACACCCTCTTACCTAATGTCCGGTGGTGATCCAACAATGTGCGATAAGTGTGGTGAAACTCTTACTATTCTCCGTATCCTCATTCAGTCTTAGTGCATCAAATCCTATCAAATAAAAGCACTTTCTATTAACCTACACGGAGCAGATGCCTCTTCATCCTGTGATGTTCATAGGTAGGGATCCACTTTTTAAACATGAGTCACTTTTCGCCTTTAAAAAAAGATGTTCCCTGTTTTTACGTGTTTTATCCTGAAAATCCGCAGCACGATCTCTGACTGAAGGTCCCTGACATCACAAAATGCACTAGCTGCATCACAAGCTACATCACAAAATTCAGTTGTCTTGCGGCCCTTGGACACAAGGGTGGTTCACGAGACATCTGTGCTCTTACCACGTCTCACGATTTTAATATCACAACCGTTAGCTGCTCATTTTGCTACGCACATTTCATGACACACTCATAATTTTTAATACTTGTATGTTTTATTCGCTTTTAGGGTAAAGATTTTTAGGCCACTGTACAGCCTCATACAATTACATTGTTCACATTTGTTGTCTACTGGAATGGCACTCTTTGGCCATCAATTGGCCCTTGCGCCATTATTACCACATATAATCTTCATCATCATCACTTTTAATTTTGAATAGCGTTTCTTGTTTTCATTTTCTGAACATGCATTCTTTCGTTCCAGCACCACCTATGAAACCACGTAAGTACTATAAATGGTTTTGTTCGTTTACTAGCAAAACATGTCACACAAGACAAAGATAACTCGCAGTAAAACCTGCAATACCTCTCTTCTATATAGCAACTTTTTTGCTATAGTTTGTTACAACATTAAGGTCTGGCGTCATTTTCTCCACAGAGGGGATGCACACAAAACTGCCGCAATGAGCGTGCACTCCAGATTGACGTCATGAGCCGGGCGGCCATTGACCTCACCTGTAGAAAACGTTGCGAGAGCAGCAAAAACGGAAATATTTCTTTAGTCGCTGAGGCGATCGGACGCCGCGCCGAGGTCGTCTTGGCGGGGCTTCCGCTGACTTCTTAAGTCTTATCGACTATAAGTTATAAGCTGACGTTCACCAAATAAAAGTTGATGACATTTGCATGTGCTTACGCCTGATTAGTTAGTGGTCAGTATTTTCCTATATTACGCGCTAGTTTATTAGACCAGCATAAATATCACTTCCAACCACGTTCGACCCATAAGGTGGGAATGTTTTGGGTAGTAACTCATGCCACTCACTATTCGTGCTATGGTATTAACGACACGAGGGTGAACTAATCCATTTTTCTATTACAGCTCCTGTGGGGAAACCAAGTAAGTCGGGAACATTATCGAGGTGTGTTCCGTCTGCCTTTGAGTGGTGATGCATGGTCACAATTATAGCAACAATAAGAACGGTTGATATTAACAATCGATTCATTAGCGTCTGTACAAGTATTCCAAAAACGCAGCAACACCTCAGAAAGCTTTCATAAGCTAGTCACCTGACCCTGCATGCACAAATTCAAGTGAGTGGTAGGAAGCGGGAGGGAATAAATCAGACAGCCTTATTTCGGGATGCGGCTAGATCATTGTCCGGGCCAGACCTCTCTGCTCCGTAATCACTCCAGAACCTCTCGGGGAGCAACGGCGGCACACGTTGCTCAACGCCTGGCTAGCCATGCTATCTAGCAGGCATGGCCATCTAGCAGACTAGAGAGGCTGCTGAATAAGCCAGCAGCTTCTCTGGCTTGCTGAGTAGATATGTATGCTGGATAGCATGGATAGCCAGTAGCCTCTCTGGCCTCCTTAATAGCCATGCCTGCCGAATAGCATGGATAGCTAGTAGTTTCTCTCGCCTGCAGAATATTCATGTCTTCTGAATGGCATAAATAGCCAGTAGCCTCTCTCGCCTGCTGGATAGTATACCTGCTGAATAGCATGAATTGTCAGTAGCCTCTCTCGCCTGCTGGATAGCTACGCCTGGTGAATAGCATAGATAGCCAGTAGCCTATCTGTACTGCTGAACAGCCATGTCTGCTGCATAGCATAGGTAGTCAGTAGCCTCTCTCGCCTGCGTGATAGCCATGTCTCCTGAATGGCAATAACAGCCAGTAGCCTCTCTCGCCGGCCGGATAGCCATGTCTGCTGGATAGCAAGGGTAGCCAGGACCTCAGCAGCGTGTGACGCTGTCACTTTTCTAAAGGTTCTGGGAGCACTGGCAGAACGCGCCGCTCAGCTCTGATCTACAGGGTGGGAGGGACAGAACATACAATTATTACTCTGGATTCACGCATGCATTAAACCATGCAGCACCGAAAAAATAGTACAGAATCGTTACAGGCTTGTGTGCTGTAAGTGCGCAACGTTTCATAGGGGTACACTTAAAGACAAATCTCCGCCACAACTTAAGAGAACAATATGTAAGCGTTACCCACAGGCCGGCAGATAACTTGCCTCTCTATTGAAAATGCTGTTTGTGGATGTTGGATTTACTGGTGGTCAAAATAGAAACAATAGTGGATGGGATGGAAATGGATAGCGTGTAGAGAATAGTGAATAATCTAGAAACTGTGGTCGTCAGAATGGCTGATGATAGTGAATGCGCACAGAAATGGCGGCAGATGGTGACAGTGGTGGCGAGCTGCCTTTGGGATTCAACATGACCAATGATGATGAAAATGGAAAACACTGGCAGATGGTGATGATGGTAAACATATTTTGGGGTATGGCTTGATGCAAATATGGTGGCATGACGGAAGCGGTTTGCATTTTGTGCATGCATTTATCTCAGTTTGGCATCCACGATGTGATTTTGTTTTGGTATATCTAATGGTCTAGAGGTGTCGGAGAAAACAGTAACACTCAGTTTTTTACATCGCCGCACGGTTGTCAAGAACTAAATGACATCTGACTTCTCTTCGAACGGAGTAGACAAGAAAACATCCGCCGCCTGATAGCGCCATGCCAGAAGCACATCTCTAGGAACTTTCGCACACTCACCATGTCTGCACTTTAGGTTAACAGTGAGGGAGCTTCCGAAGCTAAAATGCACTCACTGCAACCTTCGGAAATCACCAGTGCCGAGCTAGGTTTTATTGAACATGACCTTTAGCGAACGTTATGCCTTGCGTACCAACGAGCGTGTCTGCATCTGTTCGGTGCTTCTTGGTTTCAAGATTCACTATTGCGATGAGTAAGAATGACTTTTGTGCACACCTGTTGCATGAGATAACGCAATAGAGACTCCTTTCTTATGTACTGTAAGCGATGAGCGTCAATGTGACGTGCGCTTTCAGCAAACGCCTTCAGTTGACAGCAGCCGCAGTGGTCGCACTTGCCGGTATGCTAAGTATAAGTGACACAAGGACATATATGTGCGTCAGAATCAACCATGTACAACACGTGAAAGTGATTGAATTCATGAATATCTACAAAACTGGTCGGATAGAAAATCCATGTCAGTACAGTTTACGTGAATCAGCTGTTGGCAGAGCTTATTGGTCTAGATGCGAAACAACTTATGATGGAGTTCAATTCAATGTGCCCGCCAACCCTTACTGCGCGTGCACAACAGCTGGCCAAACACTGCCAGAGCGTGCACACGCGTTATCGTGTTCTAGCCTGTGTAAGGGGCTGGGTAATACCCGTGGCCTTTTCCCCTTATACTCTCAGCAAACATGTTTTGGCGTCAGGGAACGAGATTCTGCAGACATGCGATGAACCAACGTGCTGTATCTTAGTCAGAATGTGCTTTCACGCGCTAGCGCGTACGAGCCTGCGTAAGTGTGCGCCCGTCGTGCCGCTCATCATGGTCTTTTTTAGCGGGAAGTGGTGTAATTTTCTTGTGCAGAGGTGTGATCGCGGAATGATTTCTTTACGTTCTTTTATGCTTTTAGCCGCTATTACCAGTGTCTAGTTGGCCGATACGCGCACGAGGTGCGCTTCAAGCAATCCAAGACGGCTAATAGCGGCGAAAAGGATAGAAAAAAAAGAATAAAATCGCTCCGCGATGGCGCCCCAGTACAGGTTGGAAACCCGCTACCATGGTGTAAGAATAATCAGGTGTTGACACTGAGTGCACCTGAGCGTCCAGATATTGTTCGGTCTCGCGGGCGCGCTGTGCTGCGAGCCGTCAGATGGCACCGCGGCCAACGTACCCAGACGGTGGTGCTGGCGCATTCAAATTCTTCTGCCTTCCCAACGTTTTCTTTCCAAGCGGTGTGAGTAACACTTAAAGCAGGAAGGAATTTCTTTTTTGCAGAATAAAAGGTAGAATTTCACCAGGTTTAAGGATTCATTAACAAGAAAATGTCTTGTGCAGAATGTGAACGTCGTCAACGCAGCTACTTCCGCTCACGCGCACAAGTATTTTCGTCTGTTCACAGTATTGCTCGAAGCAAAGAAAAATAAATGAAAAATGTTAGCCAGCGTGCTATTTCTCCATCTAAATACTTTTCTGTGGGGAAGAAATGCAAGGAACTTCGGCAAAGCACAGTCGGCAAAGCACCGTTGTCTCAACTCAAGACGAGAGGGTCCGAACAGAGGCCGAAGTCGACGAGACGTGTCCAGGATAGGCAGTCGCGTGCCGTTAGAGCTCAGCGCTTCACAAGAATTTTACTTCGTCATTAGTGATTTTTCGGAATTTCATTGGAGCATCAGTCCTTGAAAAGGATATAGATTCTTTTTCATTGTCTTCGTCTGCTGATCGAACAACTGCATCGGCATTTTCATTGCCCATTATGCCATAGTGACTTGGAAGCCACTGAAACGTGATTTTGTGTCCTTCTTCGAAGAGATCGGGAAGCAGCTCTCTAATTTCCAGCACTAGTTGTTCAGGAGGTCCCCGGCGTAAGGCAAATACCAAACACTGTAGTGCTGCTTTGGAGTCCGTGAACACTTTCCAGTTCTTGGCTTCTTCGTGTTTAATGACTTTAACTGCGCTACGTGGAGCAGCAAGTTCCGCAGGTGTCGTTGATGTCTGGTGGGATAACCGAATCTTCGTCGTTGTCACTGCTGCACGAAAGATCACTGACCCTGCAGATCCATCCACTTTAGTGGAAGCGTCAGTACATAGGTGGGTATGCTCACTGCACTGCTCGTACAACAAGAGAAGAGAAAGCTGCTGTAGCGCTGGAGACGAGAGCCGGGTTTATGAGCGTATGCTTGGAACCATGAGTTCAACATGTGCATGAGTCCTACACCACGGGGGAGTTTCAATTCTGGAAGGAGTTGTATATCCCGTGGGTATGTGTGTGCGATATGACAAGACTGTCTAGGAAAATGAGGCACGAGGTCGGTCTTGTTCCAGTGAGGCTAGATGATGGGCAGGGACGCGAGTAAGATGCCTCACGTCTGCTCTGAGCTTTCGTTTAGACTATGCGTCTTTAGCCGGTAGTCATTTGCGATCGCGATTGTCTCAGCTGTTGATGAACATCTTGGTAGGCCCAGACAAACTCGCAGAACCATAGCCTTGAATAATTTTGAGTGTGCGAATGCTAGTTCTGCAGGTATTGGCCAACACAGGCAAGTTGTGTCGCAAATAGCCGAGAAAAAGCATCTTGTAGAATTAAATCAGTGTATGTACTTAAGTCCCCCAGGTTTTTTCCTGCCCCGCCGTGGTGGTCTAGTGGCTAAGGTACTCGGCTGCTGACCCGCAGGGCGCGGGTTCGAATCCCGGCTGCGGCGGCTGCATTTCCGATAGAGGCGGAAATGTTGTAGGCCCGTGTGCTCAGATTTGGGTGCAGGTTAAAGAACCCCAGGTGGTCTAAATTTCCGCAGCCCTCCACTACGGCGTCTCTCATAATCATATAGTGGTTTTGGGACGTTAAACCCCACGTATCAATCATATCAGGTTTTTCCCTCCAAGATATTTGAATAAGTTAGCGATGTCTGTTAGCCTCTCCTTCAAGTGGGCCACATGGCCCCAGCAGAGATCTCTCTCAATGAATACGCCTATAAATCTCTGCGTCGTGACATATAGTATGACTTGGCCGTCAGCAGGTATAGCGTATGGTCTCATTGGCATTCAACTAAAGCAATCAATGCGCACTTTTCTATCAAGATTTTGAGATCCTGTTCATCGAGGTGCACTGATACCAACGTCGCAGCTGTCTGAAGCTTTGCGCGTACTTGAGGTCTTGTCATGGCAGATGCCCAGACGCATATCTTGTCAGCGTACATAAATAGCTTGACCACACTCGGTAGTCGTCGTCCCCCAAGACCAATGACGACGAGGTCGAAGAGGGTTGGACTCAAGACGCCGCCCTTCGGAACTAGCTTGCTGCTGCCTTAGTTCACCTCGGCGAAAGACCTTTGTCAGAACAATCAGTGCTTAAAAGATGACATGACTTGTCTTCAGACAGAAAATCACGGAAGGCCTTATTGAATTTTTTTGCGTGGTAGTGGCCTATTGTATAAGTTTAGCACCCCAGCTCAATTTTTTTCTCATTTTCGCGCGTTTTTTTCGTTCTTCGCTTTCTTTCTCATCTTTTTTTCTCATTTCCCCTTCCCTTAGTGCTGGGTAGCAAACCGGGTGCTCCAACTTTTAACCTCTCTGCCTTCCCCTCATTTTATTCTCTCTGTCTTCTCTCTCAACATACGCGAAGAAACAAAAAACGTGGCGTGAAAAAAAACGCAGTCATGCATGCCAACAACAACAACAACAACAACAAAAAAGAATCAGCAGCATGCACGTTTCTGCCAAGCATGTTGCTTAGACCAAGACGGCTGTCCTTGCTCATCGTAGCGTCATCTACCAGATAACTGATAATGACCCGAATATTATCTGGACGCGCCGAGATTGCACTCCTCAACGCGTTGCTGGGAGAGTGTCAGCACCTGTATATTCTTACACCGTGCCCGCTACCCATGCTGACTTGGGAAGAGCTTTTCTGCTTCCCCCGGTCTACTTGGGGGGCTGTCGTTTAATGGTGGTGCTGTCTAATAAACATATTCTGCTTGTGGTGCTGTCATATATGTTGTCATATCTAAACGAACCATGACATTCGTTAAGTTTAGCAATTATTCATGCGAACTCTGAAATTCGTCAAACAGGTCGGATCATAGCGGGTGGCTTTTTGACGCAATATGAGTTATTATGTGGACGGCTACTTGCATAAAAACCTGATAGAATGACCACGCGCAATATAGACTGTCTAGGAGTCGAGCCGAAATGTGAAACTACGCTCATGCAGAAATACACCAATTTCTGAATAAATCAGTGTGTAGTGCCCTGGATTATCTCGCTTCGCTGCACTGCATACCTGATGTACATTATATCTTTTACCTCTATTTATGAGTATGTCATTCGCGCCATAAATTTAAGAATTGACCGAATTAAGTGATCTCTCCCTGATTCATGACTGCACAAGCTTTTAGTGTTCTCGATTGCAATTCACAGTGCTTTCTGTTTAATAAGGAACACCATTATTTACTTACGAGTGCCCGCTAACAGATTCCTTCGTCTTTTTCCAGATGAAGCAGAATTCCCCTCTGAACACCACGGTGAGTCATCGTGTTGACATATCCGGAGAATAAACGTAGCAGTGAGAATGATGGGTACGCCCCAAAGCTGTTGCTGCTGTCATATATATGCTACTGAAGAACTCAAAAGATTGAACCTTCCGAATGCATTTCTTTGGTTCAGTTCTTGGACATGAATAATTGACTGGCATTACAAAGTAACACTTGTTAGATTTGATGAATTCCTTGCGGTTGCTGCCAGCGCCGATCTTGAAGCAGCAAAGCATGACACTCAGAAGTAACACACTTCAAGTTGCCCGAGAGGCCACGGCGAACTCCTGTTCGGAGCAGTTTGTTTTCCTACTTATGTAGATGTGTGTAGATGTATGTAGATGTTATGTAGATGTGTGCAGATGTGTGTAGATATTGTTGCGAATGTATTTACTACTTTAGAGTAGAAAAGTACTCCAGCAGTCAAGATGGCAGCCGTTGTGTATTTTCGAACAGCCCACCAACGTCGTCGTCTTCTTCTTCGCACCGCCCGCATAGCTGCATAGCCGCGAACCCGCAACATCGACCTCCGGCGGCGAAAAGCGCCGACCCGGCGCTTGTTAGCAGGTGTTGGACGAGATGTACGGCTTGAGGCGAGCGACGTGGACGATGTCGGAAGATGTGGAAGGTATCGAAGGGTTTAGAGGTGCTATTTCATAGGTAACATCAGTTACCTGCCGTAGCACACGATAAGGTCCGGAATACTTGGGTAGAAGCTTTTCAGCCAGACCAACATGCCGCGACGGAGTCCACAGAAGAACGAGGTCACCTGGACTAAAGTGGACGTCCCGATGGTGGCTGTCATAGCTACGTTTCTGACGGAGCTGCGAGTCCGAAAGGCGCTGATGGGCAATCTGACGGGCTTTCTCTGCGGTGCTAATAGCGCGGCGAGCATATGCTGTGGACAGGTTGGCAGGGTTGGGTACAAGCGTGTCGAACGGCAATGTCGGGTCTCTTCCATACAAAAGGTAAAAGGGAGAATATCCAGCAGTGTCGTGGCGTGAGCTATTGTAAGCGAAAGTGACAAAGGGTAGCGCAATGTCCCAGTCACGATGATCCGTCGACACGTACATGGCGAGCATGTCAGTGAGCGTGCGATTCAGACGTTCTGTGAGGCCGTTCGTTTGAGGATGGTAGGCCGTCGTAAGCTTGTGCTTGGTTGCACAAGAACGAAGTAGATCGTCGATTACCTTAGATAAAAAGTAGCGACCGCGATCGGTGACCAGTTGACGAGGAGCGCCATGATGTAAGATGACGTCTTGAATCAAAAAGTCGGCGACATCTGTAGCGCAGCTGCTTGGAAGAGGTCTCGTAATTGCGAAACGGGTCGAGTAATCTATGGCGACGGCGACCCACCTGTTACCGTCGGTAGAAAGAGGGAAAGGGCCCAGCAGGTCGAGGCCGACACGATAGAAAGGCTCGGCAGGTACGTCGATCGGTTGAAGGAGCCCGGCGGGGTGTACCGCTGGCCTTTTGCGGCGTTGGCACGACTCACAAGACCTAACATAACGTTGTACAGAACGGTAGAGGCCGGGCCAGAAAAAGCGTCGGCGGACACGGTCGTACGTTCTGGCAACACCAAGGTGGCCAGCCGTTGGTACATCATGTAGTTGCTGAAGTACGGTCGAGTGCAAATGAGTGGGTATTACGAGTAGTAGTTCGTTTCCCACATGGTGCATGTTGCGGCGGTATAAAATGCCGTCTATGACAACGAACATGCGAAGCGAACTGTCTGTACAGCCTGTGTTCAGGCGGTCGATTAGCTCTCGTAGGGACGCGTCACGCCGTTGCTCACATCCCATGTTGCCGAAAGCAGAGAGCGAGGAAATACAGATGGACGCGTCGTCGGTTACTAGATCTGGAGCGTCAACGGGGTACCGAGAGAGGCAGTCGGCGTCTTGGTGTAAACGGCCAGACTTGTAAACCACTGTGTATGTGAATTCCTGGAGGCGCAGAGCCCAACGAGCAAGGCGCCCCGTTGGGTCTTTGAGGGCTGAAAGCCAGCATAGAGCGTGATGGTCAGTGGTAACTGTGAAAGGCCGGCCATATAAATAGGGGCGGAATTTACCAACTGCCCATACAAGGGCCAGGCACTCGCGTTCCGTAATAGAGTAATTGCGTTCGGCAGGAGAAAGGAGCCGGCTGGCATACGCAAGAACTCGATCGTGACCGGATTGACGCTGGGCTAAAACCGCGCCAATACCGTAGCCACTAGCATCAGTGCGGACCTCGGTTGGAGCAGACGGGTCGAAGTGGGCGAGAATCGGTGGCGTGGTCAGAAGTGTTATGAGCTGGGAAAAGGCCGTGCCTTGATCAGGACCCCACTCAAATGGTACATCTTTCTTCAAAAGATCAGTGAGGGGGCGTGCGACCTCTGCGAAGTTTCTGACAAATCGTCGGAAATATGAGCATAGGCCCACAAAACTTCGAACGTCCTTGACACAAGTCGGTACAGGAAAATCCAGGACAGCTCGGACTTTGTCGGGATCGGGGCGGATGCCGGAGGAGTCAACGAGATGCCCTAGAATAGTAACTTGGCGATGCCCAAAATGGCATTTCGAAGAATTAAGTTGGAGCCCAGCCTCTCGAAATACTGAAAGAATTGAGGAAAGGCGCTCGAGGTGAGACTTAAAGGTTGGGGCAAACACAATCACGTCGTCCAGATAACACAGGCAGATAGACCATTTAAAGCTGCGCAAAAGCGTGTCCATCATCCGCTCGAACGTCGCCGGCGCATTGCACAAGCCAAACGGCATTACCTTGAATTGGTAGAGACCGTCAGGCGTTACAAAGGCGGTCTTTTCCCGGCAACAATATTATGTAAATCTACTTATGTAGATGTCTTTCTTATGTAGATGTGCTGTGAGAAAACATCCGAGCAAACGAAATGTTGAACCTGTCACCGCACCGATCTGGCTCACTTTCACAGCCTCGCGAAAATCAAAACAACGTGGCTTGCGGCAGTAAGGTTAAGGTCGTCGGCTACACTATAGCAGGAATGACAAACACGATGACGGCTTTTTGTGTCACTGATTAAGAGAATCGAAAACGAATGAAACATGCCGAGCTGTATCAACAACTAGCCCCACAAGAATCAAGCTGAAGATTGATGTCGCTAGCCCGATGGCAAAGCACGGGATGTTGAAGCTCACATCAGGTCGGCTGTACAGTGTAAAAACAATGAAAAGCCAGCCAAAGTAAAGTATTGCTGCAGTGAATGTATTGCGGTGAATATAGCGAGCACCCGTGATTAGCGGGGTCAGCATTCCCCCACCGCTTCCCCTGATTTGTGCATCAGTAAATTTTACGAATAGCTATCTGGGCTAGAAGCAGTGATATTATTCTGTAAGGTTAGTTTATATTCAGTGTAACGGGTTCATATATATCAGTAAACGCCGCACAAGCCACATTTCAGATGACCGAACGAGCACCCCAGGTAAGTAATTACATTCATCAGTCATTGAAATTTTGGCGGAACATCCACGAGGCATTAGTCACTCACGGACATGAGGTAACTTAGCTGAAGTGTGCCTAGGACCGACTTGTGGCACGCACAGCACCTGTCGTCGAATCATCACAACAAGTCCGAAAATGTTAAGGGCTGCATCTTAATACATACTTGGACCTCTTTTTGACGTCGTAGAGACAACGAAAGCAGTGCATAAGTAGCTGGGGCGCCTCCAATCACGGAAACAGCGTTAAATCCAAAACTTTCAGAGGGCGGCGAGGCAGGATGCACACATCTACTGGAAAGAAAAAAAGCAGGTTTTATCGCCTTAGCTGAGGCCAGAAGAAACCTTACGAAATTTTTTAAAGACCATAGTCTTCTTTGTGACACTGTGCGTTTGGAAAAAGCGTCTAACAATTTCAAGTACTTCATACTCAACTATGAGAGAGCAGTTAGCCGTCCCTGATAAAAACAAGGAGGTTATCTCTGAACGCAGAAAGTTTGGTCTGTTCATCTGCCTTCCTGACACATAATTAAGCTAAAGCGTAAGTATCAGCTCAACGCCATGCCGTCGTGACTTTGTAGCTGCGTTCATACTTGTGAACACTTTCGGTCGAAAATCAAACACTACGCATATGAGAGGCGCAACATAAATACGTAAGTATTACTTAATGCGTTACTTTACTAGAAATTGCATAGGCACGTAGTTTTAAAAACGCCTAGTCTCTTTTACGATGCGTTGAAAATGTGACGATTTGCACAAAAACTGAGCGCTTCTAACACTGCTCTGAAAATGTGACACTATGCATGAAAAAGCGCTCTGCCGACGACACTTTTTGACCACCTGGTAGTGGTCCTCTGCTCTGCACAAGCTTATCTTTCGCGATGGCACAGCCAGATGGCGTCCGCGCCTCACGCGGCGCCTCCTCTATTTTATCAATCCCAGCCAGACGCGGCTGATTTAACATAGAAGAGGCGCTGTCTGAGCCAAGCCAAACATAAATGGCCGCTTCGCCGGCAGAAGATTTCGACGTCATTTTCAGCGGAGAACGCGGCCATATTTTACTATCACCATCACTATTCCCGTTTCGAGTGCAACTGCAAATCAGCGTGCAAGATTAAAGCTCAGACTGCGTTGAGTGCTAGGTAGTTGATGTTTGTAACACGTTTGTGCACTCAGTTGATTCATGAGTATAATATGTTTCCTTTCTTCAAGTTAAAGGCAGACCAGCCTGCTTTTTGAACAGCACCTTGATTACGCCTGCTTCAATTTTCCGGATGGTCATCGGCGGAACGTCTACCACATGAACAGTTGATCTCTCCTCCACATTCTCATCCTGGTTATATGAATGCGCGTCAAGCAAAATTTCTCGCTTCAAGAATTTGAAATGATTCGTTTAACCTTCAATCTCACGTAGTTTCTAGAGAGGTTCAATGATAAATGTGTTACACATTTCGCTTTTCAGCTCGCCGAAGCAGGACTCCAGGAGAGTGATTATAATTAGGATGTCAATATATTACTCTGTCTTGGAAGCATCATCCACAAATCGCCTGCTGAAGCATTTATTGTAAGCCAGTTGTAATTATCAGAAATATTTTTCAACTAGGACTTCACATACTATTGTGCATATTTTCGCAAGAGCCATGCAAAATTATGCACTTAGTGGATCATTTGGGTGCAGTGGAATATGTCTCCTAATCTATTAACGAACAGGGTAATAGTTTATGTAAACAGTGTTTTAGAGCCCCTTAGTGAAAATTCTACTCTGTAAGCAAATCATGCCTGAGCGAAGCGAATAATATAAAAAAAGTTGCCAGATCCTATGAACCCAGGGAATCGGTGATATACGAAGCACGAATGAGGAAGGTTGATATGTCACTTTCAGACAGCACAACGTTACGACGTGTAGGTAATTTATGCTGTACATGACGTCCATGTCATGATTATCATATTAAGACGTGCCATTTACCTTCGCCATCTGTTCACGTTACCAGATACCAAATTCGGTATATGTAGAGCTCGCGAAACGGCCGTGAGCGGGCTATCGACGTAGCTTGTAGTCATGTTTTACATGACGCGCATATATTGGTTACTGTGATCGAACCTGCCATTTACATTCGTCGTTCATTCAAGTCACGTAATATCATATAAGGTATATGTGAAACTGGTGAAACGGCCGCGAACACGCTATGAGCGAAGCAAGTAGTCATGTTGTTACATGAAAGGCATCTCATGGTTACCATGTTTGCTCCAGTCACATACATTTGTCATTCATTCACGTCCCTTAATATCAAACTTGGTGTGTGCGGAGCTAGCGAAACGGCCGTGAGCACATCATGAGCGTGGCATATAGTCATGTTGTTACATGACACGCACTTGATGACTATTATGTTTGCTCTTCATAACTACCTTCGTCATCCATTGGCGTCCCGTAATAGCAAATTCAGTATAAGTGAAGCTAGCGAAACGGCCGCGAACGCATCATGAGAGTGGCATGTAGTCATGTTGTTACATGACACGCATCTCATGATTATCATGTTTGCAGTAGTCACATACCTTCGTCATGCATTCACGTCCCGTAATACCCAATCTCGTTTATGTGAAGATAGCACACGGCCGCGAGCGCGTCATAAGCGTGGGATGTTGTCATGTTGCTACAACATATGCATGTCATGATTTTCATGTTAGGGTCTGTTCCTTGTGTTTGCCATGCAGTCATGTCATACCATACGAGTTTTGCAACATCTCATGTGAACGAAACCGCCGCATGAGCAGCAAGACTATAACATGTAAATTGTGATATTCATCACATAAATATCATGATTTTCAAGCTATGACTAGTCAATTATGCTAGTCGTAAAGTTATTTTATGGCATACGAGATTTTGTATTGATACCATTATCGAGATGACCAGGAGAGCTAAAAGTCGTAAGCGCCTAGATAGACAGACAGACAGACAGACAGACAGACAGACAGACAGACAGACAGACAGACAGACAGACAGACAGACAGACAGACAGGACAGACAGACAGACAGATACACAGACAGATAGATAGATAGATAGATAGACAGATAGAGAGATAGATAGATAGCGTAGATAGATAGATAGATAGATAGATAGATAGATAGATAGATAGATAGATAGATAGATAGATAGATAGATATGCTCGAAGTTGCCCCAGTGCCCTAGGAAATGCTTCGCATTTAAAATAAAATACTGAATGATCGACATAGCACTGACTCTCCAATAGTAGAAAAAGCTTTTTGATTCAAGTGTTTTAAACAAAGTGGTTTATTAAGATTTTTTCTCAGAACTCATCTTACATTCCAAATTTCAGCTCACCGAACAAGGCCTCCAAGTAAGTGATCATACTAGCGACACAGAACTGAAGCATAAAATTTGCGAAGATACAGTATATATTTATATATTCTAACAGCATTGCCGAAATGATTCATGTTTCGTGCTCTGTACAAGGTTTCATAAACGGGCTAGTAGGTTTTCCAACAATATGGTTAATCAACACCGCTGTGTCAACTGTGTTTCAGTGTCCAGTATTTTGGGCTATCCTGTTGTAACTGTCTTGTGTTCAAAAAAAAAAGGCGCGCAATGGTGAACAAGAAAAGACCGCGGCTTCATGTGGTGCCTACTTCTTTTGCGCTTAATGTTGAAGTCACGTGTTCAAACGCGCGCACGGCTGCGATCGTATGTTAGATGTGCACCCGTGGCCGTAAACTGACGTTTAGGAGTGGAGGTAGGAAAGTTGAGCGAGCCATCATCAACACTGGCTCCATACTTTTGATCTAAGATGCGGTAATAGCGATTACATTAAACATGGTTCGCGCACTTGACAACCAGACTTCATACTCCTGCTTCCATGTTAAAACGGCTGAGTGTTGCTGCGACGACGATTTTGTCTTTTGTTTATTGAAAATGACGCTAGAATAAGTTTTTTCTGGCACTTGAATTATGGAATTTTGGGAATGTTACTCCGTCAACCGATAACGGAAGGATACCCTGCTAATTTATGCGAATCGCATCTGGTATGCTATGGCCCTGTCCCTTTAGGTGCACTAATTAGCGTGTGTAAACAAAAACACAGTATTTCTAAGGACCGAATAATTAAAAGTGGGGCGAAGCGTCCGTCCGTCAAACCGTGGGTCAATCTGTCCGTCTGTCTGAATGTCCTTGCGTCTAGTTAGCACTCCAATTATCACCATATCGCATATATTTATCATATATTGATTATATACAAGTACCGCCATCTAGCGGACATTGCAGGAACTAAACTCCCCTGTGACACATACCCGAGAGAGGTGGTTACTACAGAGGACGATCGTGTGACGCCTTAAAGAGACACTAAAGGTAACTATTAGGACAACGTTTATTGTTGAAATAGCGGTCCAGAAACCTTGTAGTGTTACGTTTCTGCCAAGGAAGGGCCTACCCTACTGAAACGTTCCGTATGCGAGTCCAATAATTCTATATGTTTCCATAAAGAATACATATGTTTCCTATATATTTTCCATATATTTTCGTAAGATTTTTACGGAAACATACGGAATTATTGGACATCGCATACAGAACGTTTCAGTAGGGTATTTAAAAATAAAATCACGTTTTAGTGGTCCGCATCGGATTAGCACACTTCAAATTACCCGCCCCAAGAAGCGAACAACGTGTCCCGGCTTTACTGCACTACTAGCAGCAGACCGAAAGCAGCGGCAGCCTCAGCAGCGACAACGGCCATTGATGAATTTCCCGCCATTGGCTTCGAGATCGCAAGTGTTTTTAGATGCAGAAGCATCTTATACTCGCGCCTTGTAGTGCGCCGTCCGCGCCGTCCGCACCGCTTCTCGAACATTCGACAGCTGACGCGCGCGCATGCGCCGTCGCGCCGTCGCCCACCATCTGTGCCGCGCGCGCGCTTCTCCTTCGAGAACATTCGACAGCTGACAGCGCATGCGCCGTCGCGCTGTATATATACTCAAGGTCGGCGCTCGCACGCTCAGTTGCCGCTCGTCGGTTGGTTTGTACGGCGCGTCGACGTCCAAGGTCGCGGTGAAATGAATTCCAACGAATCCACAAACACAATGATCGACGTCCCTTCGACCAGCGCCGCCCTTTCGCATACGTGTGTACGTGTTCACTCATTTAACACCCCCTCCTACAACCACGTTAACCAATTTAGCCATCGACCCAAGTAAGTCGCAATTTAACACCCCATTTCACAACCACGTTAACCAATTTAGCCATCGACCCAAGTAAGTCGCACTTTAACACCCCGTTAACCAATTATATGCTCCGCATCCTCCTCAGTGTTCCCCCGAAGGAAGCTGCGGGCAATTCTTTTTGTTTCAACTGCGCCCCGCTAGATAGCATGCCTGTCCCGTGTAACCACGCGAAAATTAAAGTTTTGAACCATTCGCGCCGTTTCCCATAGTAACGTCCAGTGGTTTTTTTGCATGAATCAAACAGAAATGAACGAGCAGCCATTTTCTTGCGTCTTTTGATGTACGGAAGGTTCTTTATTTAGTGCAGTTAGATCGGTTACAAGTGATTAGTTGTAGGCAGTCTGTCTGATGTCATCAGCATCATTTGAAAATTTCCTACTGCGGCACTTGTGTTCTTGTGAATCTACTTTAATTTCTGGGTAAGTATGGCACTGTTGTTGATAATATCGTCGTTTTAGATGTTGTCACACATGAAGCTTTCACTTTGACGTAAGTTGTTATTTTGTTTTAGTGTCCTATTAAGGAGCTTCTTTGCAAAATATATTATTATATACAAGTACCGCCATCTATCCGACATTAAACGAAGCATCTTTTCTTCATATATTGCTTATATACAAATACCACTATCTAGCGGACATTCCAAGAACTAAACTCCCCTGCGGAACATACTCGAGAGGTGGTTACTACAGAGGACGATCGGGTGATGCCTTAAGGAGCTGCGCCCCTATATTATCTGCTCATCTGCTCTGCACACCTGATTCCCAACCGTGAATGTACACGTAGGCACGTAAACAGTTAAGCCCCAGAATATTGTTAGGGTACATGTAGTTTAGAGAGTGTTGTAATAATACGCGCTCACTACGCGCGTTCTCTATTTTCATTCAGGCCAGCAAACAAGTCCTGTCGGCAAGTAAGCCGACAGGACTTGTTTGCTGACAGTCAGGCTGATGATATATATATATATATATATATATATATATATATATATATATATAATATATATATATATATATATAATATATATATATATATATATATATATATATATATATATATATATATATATATCATCAGCCTGACTACGTCCACTGCAGGACAAAGGCCTCTCCCATGTTCGTTCCGCCAGTTAACCCGGTCCTGTGCTTGCTGCTGCCAATTTATACCCGCAAACTGCTTAATCTCATCTGCCCACCTAACCTTCTGTCTCTCCCTAACCCGCTTCCCTTCTCTGGGAATCCAGTTAGTTACCCTTAATGACCAGCGGTTATCCTGTCTACGCGCTACATGCCCGGCCCACGTCCATTTCCTCTTCCTTATTTCAACTATGATATCCTTAACCCCCGTTTGTCCCCTAATCCACTCTGCTCTTTTCTTGTCTCTTAAGATTATACCTACCATTTTTCTTTCCATTGCTCGCTGCGTCGTCCTCAATTTAAGCTGAACCTTCTTTGTAAGTCTCCAGGTTTCTGCTCCGTAGCTAAGTACCGGCAAGATACAGCTGTTATATACCTTCCTCTTGAGGGATAGTGGCAATCTACCTGTCATAATTTGAGAGTGCTCGCCGAATGTGCTCCATCCCATTCTTATTCTTCTAGTTATTTCAATTTCGTGGTTCGGCTCTGCGGTTATTACCTGCCCTAAGTAGACATAGTCTTTTACTAATTCAAGTGCACTATTACCTATCTCGAAGCGCTGCTCCTTTCCGAGGTTGTTGTACATTACTTTCGTTTTCTGCAGATTAATTTTAAGACCCACCTTTCTGCTCTCCTTGCCTAACTCCGTAATTATGAGTTGCAATTCGTCCCCTGATTTACTCAGCAATGCAATGTCATCGGTGAAGTGCAGGTTACTCAGGTGTCCTCCATTAGCTCTTATTCTTAACTGTTACCATTCTAGGCTTCTGAAAACCTCATGTAAGCACGCGGTAAGTAGCATTGGGGAGATTGTGTCCCCCTGCCTTACACCCTTCTTGATTGGTATTCTGTTGCTTTCTTTATGAAGCACTATGGTAGCAGTTGATCCCCTGTATATTTCTTCCAGAATGCTTATATATACTTCATCTACGCCCTGATTCCGCAGTGTCTGCATGACGGCTGATATTTCTACTGAATCAAGCGCCTTCTTGTAATCTATGAATGCTGTGTATAGTGGTTGGTTATACTCTGAGCATTTCTCTATTACCTGATTGATAGTATGAATGTGGTCAATTGTTGAGTAGCCTGTTAGAAATCCTGCCTGTTCCTTTGGTTGATTGAATTCTAATGTTTTCTTTACTCTGTTAGCATTTACCTTTGTAAATAACTTATATACTACAGAGAGCAAGCTGATTGGCCTGTAATTCTTCAAGTCCTTGTCATCTCCTTTCTCATGTATTAAGATGATGTTAGCATCCTTCCAAGACTCTGGTACTCTTCCCGTCAGGAGACACCTCGTAAACAGGGTGGCTAGTTTTTCTAACACAATCTGTCCCCCATCTTTCAGCAGATTTGATGTTACCTGGTCCTCACCAGCAGCTTTGCCTCTTTGCGTGCTCTCCAAAGCTTTTCTGACTTCTTCTATCATTAGTTGTGGGGTGTCATCTGGGTTACTGCTAGTTCTTATAGTATTGAAGGTCGTGGTGTTCTCGGCTACTGTATAGATCTCTGTAAAACTCCTCCACTATTTTAACTATCCTATCCATATTGGTAGTTATTTTGCCTTCTTTGTCCCTTAGTGCATTCATCCGACTTTTGCCTATCCCAAGTTTCCTCTTCACTGCTTTGACGCCTCCTCTGTTTTTCAGAGGGTGTTCAATTCTCTCCATGTTATACCTTCTTACATCGCATACTTTACGTCTAATAATCAACTTCGAAAGCTCTGCCACTTCTATTTTGTCTGTTTTACTTGACACTTTCATGATTTGACGCTTCTTAATTACGTTCTTCGTTTCCTGGGAAAAAAGCTTGCCAGTGTCCTGTCTAACTACCCTGCCTCCAACTTCCTCTGCACACTCCGTAATGATACTCGTCAGTATATCATTCATTGTATCTACGCTAAGGTTGGTTTTCTCACTATGAGCCGAGTACCTGTTCTGTAGCAACACTATGAATTCCTGTACTTTCCCTCTCAGTGCTAGCTCATTGATTGGCTTCTTGCGTATCAGTTTCTGTCATTCCTTCATTAAGGCTAGGCGAATTCGAGACCATACCATTCTATGGTCACTGCATCGTACCTTGCCAACCACTTCCACATCCTGCACGATTCCGGGGTGTGCAGTCATTATAAAGTCTATTTCGTTCTTATTTTCGCCATTAGGGCTCCTCCATGTCCACTTGCGGTTTTCTCGTTTTCGGTAGAAGGTATTCAAAATCCGCAAATTTTTGCGTTCTGCGAATCCTACTAGTAGCTCTCCTCTGGCGTTTCTGGTGCCGATGCCATAATCTCCTACTGCCTGGTCTCCAGCCTGCTTCGTCCCTACCTTTGCAGTAAAGTTGCCCATCACTATAGTATACTGTGTTTTTACCTTACTCATTGCCGATTCCACGTCTTCATAAAAGCTTTCAACTGAAGCGTCATCAGGGCTGGATGTAGGCGCGTAAGCCTGTACTACCTTCATCTTGAATCTTTTATTCAGTTTATTTACAATACCTACCACCCTTTCATTAATGCTATAATATTTCTCTATGTTGCCAGCTATGTTTCTGTGAATTAAGAACCCCACTCCCAGTTGTCTTCTGTCTGCCAACCCCTGATAGCAAAGAACGTGCCCATTGTGTAGCACAGTATAGGCCTCATGTGTCCTCCTAACGTCACTGAGCCCTATTATATCCCATTTAACACCCTCTAGCTCATCGAATAGTACAGCTAGACTTCCCTCACTAGATAAGGTTCTAGCGTTAAACATCGCCAAGTTCAGGTTTCAATGGCAGCCTGTCCGGATCCAGAGATTCTTAGCACCCTCTGCTGCATTTCAGATCTGACTACCACTGTGGTCAGTTGCTTCGCAGCTGCTGGGGACTGAGGGCCGTGAGTTATTTGACGTATGCATGTGGGAGGTAGTGGCCAGATACTGCACCAGGGTGGCCAATCCTTCTCTGGTGAGGGAGTGCGTTCACGGTGGTGGTTACCGGTGAGGCCGCACCCCAGGCCTCCTAATGCAGTTCCATCAATACGCGGATTTTTTGTTCCGGTTGGAAACTGCACGACACCGGGATTCGAACCACGGACCTCTTGCATGCGAGGTGGATGCTCTAACCACTACGCCATCGCCGCACCCGGATTTTTATGTTCTAAATGTAGGTTTTAGCGGTATATCAGTCAAGTTTGCGGTAATTTTTATAAAAATGTTTTAATGAAATGAGATTTTTGCTGATTACCTCCTTAATTAAGGGTCTAGAGAGTACGGAGTCGGGCCTTCGATAAGCCTATGGGGTGCTGTTTATTATTATATTAAGCGGACAAAATTTAAATTCGTTTGTGAGGTGATGTTACCAAATTAATCTTTTGGTGATTAGGCCTAATTTTAGTCACGAAATAGTTTCGGTACTATTACTCCTGTCCTGATGAAACCTGAGCGGCGACAGGTCTACAATTAGGGCTTTGCACTGTATGAGTTAGAAGTTTCCCGGTAGGTTATTAGCAAAGTTAAAAGCGATCGTAAGGGGCAAAAAGAAAACACGTGGTTCAAGACTTTGATCTGACGGGCGTACCTTTCTCCCGAGCAGTGAGCCACCCTCCTCCTCTGAGCGAGGGAAGACGTGAGCCCCACACGTTTATTAGCGGTTCTCGTTATATTCTTTCTAACTCTATATCTTCCGGTTACCTTAAGCTATCAAAATAATTTTTATACGGAAAAAACCGGACTGTTGTGCTCTAAAAGAAGATATTAGCCATTTTTTGGTGGCGTTTGTAGCTCCTTTTGAAAATTTCTTTTAATGAAATGAGCTTTTTGCTGATTACCACCTTAATTAAGGGCCTAGAGTGTACGTAATTGGGCCTCCTGGTAGCCTATGGGGTGCGGTTTATTATTATATTAAGCGGACAAAATTTAAATGCGTTAGCGAGGTGATATTACCAATATAATCTTTTTAGTGATTAGGCTTAGTTTTGATTGCGGAATAACTCTGGAACTATTAAAACTAGCCTGATCAAACTTCAGTAGCGTCAGGTCTACTCTAAAGATTTTCAACTTGATAAGTAAGACGTTTCCCGGTAGAATATTAACAAAGCTACAAGCGATCGTAAAAACACGTGCTCCGACTGTTATTGTTTTCACAGATTCACACTGTTGTCCGATCCTAAAATTTAAAATTTTCGTTTGTAATAGCATTATTTGTAGCGGTTGAACTCCTTGTATCTTCACGAACAAATAGACACTACTCTGACCATCCTAGAACTAAAATTGCTAAAGTAATAGGTAGATATGTGCAGAGCTCACTTACACGTGCTGCTGACGCGGCCACTCCCGTGGCGTTAGGACTTGTTTGCTGACAGTCAGGCTGATGATATATATATATATATATATATATATATATATATATATATATATATATATATATATATATATATATATATATATATAAGGGAAAGAAGTGTATACCTAAGGGCTCGTTTTTCCGTGTTTTAACACAATATTAATGAGATATAACAGACAGTAATGGCAAGGAATGTACAGGGGAAGTTATTAAAACCAATGGAATGTAAATAAGAAGAAAGAAAAGTGGATGAAAAAATTACCAACTGTGAGCAGGAATCGAACCTACGACGATTCGAAGGTCGTAGGTTCGATTCCTACTCACAGTTGGTAATTTTTTCATCCACTTTTCTTTCTTCTTATTTACATTCCATTGGTTTTAATAACTTCCCTGTAAATTCCTTGGCATTACTGTCTGTTATATCTCATATATATATATATATATATATATATATATATATATATATATATATATATATATATATATATATATATATATATATATATATAGGCAGGCATGGTGGTTGAGTGGCCGTAGCGTTGCATATAGTCCAGTAGATCCTCCGTGAGCGGTCAAAACGTGGTTTATTTCGACATTTCAGCCTAGAGTCTGGCCTTCATCAGGATTAAATGTGCAGTTTGTTGGTGCTCAGCTTTATACAATCTCAAATCAGAGGGAAAGGTAAGAGGAAAAAAGACAGAAAAGAAAGAAAAAAAGAAAAAAAAAAGAAAAAAGAAAAAAGAGAAAAAAGAATATAAGGTGGACTCCCCTCGGGCGCTCCCTTCCACTCTTCCTTCCACTACCCCTTCATCTCTCTCCCCTTTCTCCCCTTCACCTTTCTGATGTCAGTGGCCTGTGTATGCTTCCTTTCACTAACGCATTCTTCCCGACCAGACGGCGCCTCCTGGCACTGGCGGTTCGGTGTGGGGCAGAAAAGAGCTTTTTTAGGAAGTTCTAAGCTTCTAACTACTCGGAGCCCTGTCAACATTTCGTCGTAGAAAGAGGGGTACCACGTATTGGGGCAGAGGCTGGTAAGCGGGCATTTTAGGAAGTTTTAAGCATTTAACTACTCGGGGTCCCGTCCACATTTCGTCGTAGAAAGAGGGGTTCCGCGTATTGCAGCAAAGGCTGGTAAGCGGGCGCAATGCGAATTCCTTGCCCGCTTCTGGATAACATGTGCAGTGGGGGCCTCCCGGCTGTGCACAGGGTTGCTGTTGGGCATGTCATGCATGGCACAATTCATTGGGTAGTAAAATAAAACAGAAAACACATGACAGCTGCACTTAAGAAGAGTAGTTATACTTGGAATTGTTTTGAGTGGTCCAGTGCCCTTCGCAGCTGCAGTGCCGTGAACTCAGTTACTATTTTCATTATTGCCGTTATTGTTTTCTAATGCTTCAATTGCTGCAAGTGTTCCATGATTCTCATTTATTCCTCTATTGAGGGTGTTAAATCGGTGGATAAGGTATGACTCTCGTTGTTCACGTTCTCGATTTGATTTAAATCACGTCTGTAAGAGCGTGACTGATAGTTTGTCGAATGCATGGTCGGGAAGATTGAGATGTTTTGATGGAGGTAGACTTGGGGCTGATTTCGCATGGGCTCTGTGATTATTGAAGTGAATCCTAAATTGTGTTTCTGTTTGTCTGATGTACTGCATTCCACACACGTTGCATTCGAGCAGGTACACCACATTAGAGGAATCACATGTTAGGTTTCCTCGTATGTTAATCGAGAACTTGGATTGTGTGCTGGTTGCTTTGTGTGTTTCTCGCATCACCTTACATAGAAGACATCGTGGCTTTAAACAAGGTCGGCATGAATTATTGGGGGGGGGGGATGTGTTAATTTGACAGTGGACAAATGTGTCTTTGAGGTTACGTGGTCGTCGGTAAACGACGCCTGGAGCGGACGGAAATGCGCGTTTCACACGTTCACTTTGTTCCAGAATGTTGTAATGTCGTTTAAGGATTTTATTTACATAGGGGAAGTTTGTGCTGTAAGTTAAGCAGAGGTTTGTTCGTTGTGGGTCTTCTTGCGGTGGTCGCTTCATAAGTAAGTCTTCACGCTTTAGTTTTCTCGCTTTTTGAACAGCGTCATTATTTACATGTGGGGGTATTTTTCTTTCTCGAGCATAAGTTTTAGCATCTGTGAGCTCGTGTCAAAGTCAGCGTCTCTAGAGCAGATTCGCTTAAACCGTTGAGCCTGGCAGTATGGAATACTGTTTTTACAGTGGCGTGGGTGATCGCTTTGGTAATGGAGGTATTGTTGTTGATCCGTTGGTTTGTGATATAGGGTTGCAGATAGCTTCTCTTCTTCTATCGTTATGGTAACATCAAGAAAATTTACGGTTACTTGCGAGTATGTGTGTGTGAAGTGTATGTTTGGATGTACAGCATTGTAAGTGCGATAAAGCTGTGAAGTTCGTCCTCGCTGTGGGTCCAAATAAGAAAGATGTCGTCTATGTATCTTCTGTATAACATTGGTTTCAAGCAACTTTGTGAAAGAAATTTAGATTCTAGCTTTCCCATAAATATATTGGCATAATTAGGTGCCATTTTGGTGCCAATAGCGGTCCCGCTTATTTGTCGAAAATACTCTTGGTTAAACTCGAATGAATTTAATTCGAGGACCATCCTTGTCAAAGTTGCGATGGCAGAGAAATCTGGGGTGTTAGATGTCTATGGTTTGTGTATATGTTTTGTAATGCAGCTATGCCGTCATCATGAGGAATATTTGTATACAATGAAGAGACATCAAGAGTAACCAAGTACGAGTTTTTGGGCACACACAGACCTGCAATGTCTCGAAGAAAATGTGTGGTGTCTTTTATGAACGACGCGAGGGTGCATGGAATGTGGCTTATTAGTTTGTCCACGTACCCTGATATGGGTTCAGTTATTGTACCAATGCCTGATATGATTGGTCGACCTGGGTTACCGGGTTTATGAATTTTCGGGAGGATGTAGAAGCGACCTGGACGAGGGTATGCTGAACGCATCAGTTTGTGGTCAGTGTTGGTTATCTTTTCTCCATCCAACAGTTTGTTTTGTTGTGTTGATACGATACGTTTGTATTCGTCTGTCAGATCACCTGGGAGGCGTTCGTAAAATCTTGAGTCGTCTAGTTGGCGGTATGCTTCTTGTAAGTAGTTGGTTGTATTAAGGAATACAATTGCTCCTCCTTTGTCAGCGGGTTTTATTGTTACGTCTGTCCTAGATGCCAAATTTCTCATGCTTATTTTTTCAGATTTTGTCAAGTTTTCTCGGTTTCCTTTCTGTCTGTGGTATTCGTGTACTATATCTTTCTGTACTGCGGTGATATAAAGGTCCAAGCACTTGTCTCGATTACTGTTCGGTGTCCAATCATTTGATTTACGACGGTGAATTGTTTCGTGGTTAGAAGACCTGTCCAAGAAATATTCGCGCAACGTTAAGCTTCGAGCGAAGTTGTCGAGGTCTCGGAGCAAGTGGAATTCATCGAAAAATTTTGTGGTCGGGCAGAAGCTTAGTCCCTTAGATAGCAGTTTTTCTTCGTCAGGTGACAAGCTCGTGTCCGATAAGTTTACAACCACAGTGTCACAGGGTGTGTTCCTAGATGGGTGCTCGTTTGTACCGTTAGTGGTTTCCTGGGTGGTGGTGTTGTATTTGATAAGGAACTACATCAGGGAACGCGGGTTTGGGCACATGGTCTTTTTTGAGTTCATGAATTTTTATGGTCATGATGGCTAGGTATTTATTTTGTTCAAATTCTGTTAATCGGGTGATTTCTTCGTTCGATAAAGTGTTGTGGTGGAGAATCGTGTTGATCATAGCGATCAGTTTCTTTAGCTGCTTATCACTGTGAATAAGAGCGATTTCTGTTAATTTAAGAGATGCCTCAAGGAGGACATTTTTTCATGTTATTTGGTCGTGTTCATCTAGATTTGTAGCGGCTGGTGTGAGGGAGAGTGTCAAACCCTTGGGGGCTATTCTAGCACGAAGGTACACTTGCAATGTTGATTTATGCATTTCTTGTCTAATTCTTTTGTCAGCAAGTTTTCGTACTTTAAGGAAAGTGGCACTGCAACTGGGAAGCGATGAGCTGGACTTACATTTCAGAAGTCAATCTTCTTTTGGGTGCGGGGATGGCACTTGATGAGGTGCGCAGGTTGTAGTAGTTAAGTCCGGCAGGCCTTCGTCGTTGTAGGGAGGATTTCGGCGTTGGGCTCCCGGCGAACGTGTTCGTAGGCAGTTCCGGGGTCCGCAATAGGGAGACGTGGTTTCGTAGTTCGGCAGGCTTCCCTTTGAGGAGTGGTGTAGTGGTGCTGTCGTGTAGTGCTTTTGGTCTCGACATCCGTTATGGAGGGACGCGGGTTGGCTGTTCAGCAGACTTCCCCCCTAGTAGTGGGGCGCTGTTGATGATAGTGAGGGAGTGCTTGTGGCTCATGATAGTGAGGGGGTGCTTGTGGCTCACGGGAGCCACAAGCACCCCCTCACTATCATGAGCCACAAGCACTCCCTCACTATCATCAACAGCGCACTCACGGGAGCCACAAGCACCCCCTCACCATCATTGTTCCCCTCTTTTTCTTACGTGAAAAGCTTCTGCCAACTCACGAGTTAATTGGTTGTTTTTTTATTGCCTGTTTATATAGTCTTCCTTTCTATTAAATAGTTTAGATGCGAGAAAGCGCTTGTCTTTGTTCCTTTCTGTTTTTTCGTGCGCTTGGACTGACAGTTATACCAGGTCATGTTCTTACATGACACGCGTGTCAGGATTATCATGTTTGCACCAGTAATATATGCTGTCATTCATTGACGTCACGTACCAACAAATTTGGTATATGTGGAGCTAGAAAAACGGCCGCGAGCGCATCATTAAGGACCAACTATAGTCCAATATAGCGTTGTCGCGCCCACACGCTGGGCACAGCGACGCTACGTTAGCAAAACGTGGGCACTGTATAGTCTGACTTTAGGCGCGACCAATGTCTGTCGGCGCGGCCGGACGGCAACCAGTGCGAAATGCGACAAGCTGCCTTTCGCGCCCATGCGTTACCCAGACAACACTGCGTCTTCTTCTTTTCGTGACGGAGAGACGCTGGGCGTGCTGAAACGCGCATGCGTCAAAGCAACGCAGCGTGCCGCGCGTCTGCGAGTATAAAGTGCTAACAACTGGTACGCGTATGCAGGCGCCTACGCGTCAAAAGCGTCTGGTCGCGCCTGTGGAGGAAAAGGGTGCGCAACTACTGGCACGCGTCGACCGCGTTCACGCCCACGCGTCCATGGCCGATTCACAATGTTGCTTGAGCTTTTGGCTTAGAACTGTCCAAGTTCAGCACAGAACGGCACGTTCTCAAGTGGAGCGGGAATGTATGTTTTAGAGGATATGAGAACACACACGTTAACAAGTTGATAGTGCTTCAACCACCACAGTTTAGACTATTTTTGAAGTAATTGACATTTCAGTGCCCAAAGTACTACAGCGGTATGCACCAGAAATCAACATCGGTGCGTGCGCCGCTCCCGCGAATGAAGATTCGCGTCTAGAATACTGTACGTCAATCACAGATGTGTGCAGGATTCTCCTTAAGGAAAGGGGGGGCAAAAGTTTGTCAAAGTGCCCCCCTCCTCCATGTAAGGGCTGACTTACGCCCCCTCCCTATTATGTTAATATATGGAGTTGACATTGAGCTCCCCCCTCTCCTCTCTTCGGCAAATGAGGCGGCAGCTGCCCTCTTGATCAGGTTTGCAAACCACCGGGTTTCCATACCTGCACTACTAAAATAATTAACAATATCTTGAATATGCTGGTACATTCAGTATAGTTAAACATCATATTTTATACCACTCAACTTAATAATCATACCTGAAACTTCATGATCTGACAGATTTGAGTCAGTCATAAGACTACAATTGAGGCCAGAGTAGGAAGCTTTCGGTTGATGTGTGTGTTCGAAATATCCTCTAATGCAACAAAGCACACCTGGTTTTTATTGATACAACAGATATTGGTCATAAGATAGGAACCAAATACTGCGTAGAATGCCTTCGGGCATTTTCCATAGTCGAAATGTGCTCTAATGCAACTAACTGTGCCTGACATTCATAAAGTCACAGATATCGGTCATAATATTAGAACTGAAACCTTAATGCAAGACTTCTGGACGTTGTCTTTAGTCAAAGTATTCTCTAAAATGAGAAACGACACCCAACTGTTCATGAAGTCACAGATAGCAGTCATAAATGTTGGAACTGAACCCTGTATGGAAGACTTCTGGACGTTGTCTTTAGTCAAAGTATTCTCTAAAACGACAAGCCACACCCAACTGTTTATGAAGTCGCAGATATCGGCCACAATATTAGTACTGAAACCTTAATGCAAGATTTCTGGACGTTGTCTTCAGTCAAAGTATTCTCTAAAACTACAGACGACACCCAACTGCTCATGAAGTCACAGATATTGGTCATAATATTAGAACTGAAACCTTAATGCAAGATTTCTGGACGTTGTCTTCAGTCAAAATATTCTCTAAAGTGACAGACGACACCCAACTGTTCATGAAGTCACAGATATCGGTCATAATATTGGAACTGAACCCTGTATGGAAGACTTGTGGATGTCGTCTTTAATCAAAGTATTCTCTAAAGTGACAAATCACACACAACTGTTCATGAAGTCACAGATATTTGTCATAATGCTGGAACTTAAACCTGTATGGAAGACTTCTAGATGTTGTCTTTATACAAAGTATTCTCTAAAGCGACAAATCACACACAACTGTTCATGAAGTCAGAGATATCGGTCATAATATTAGAACTGAAACCTTAATGAAAGATTTCTGGACGTTGTCTTCCGCCAAAGTATTCTCTAAAACGACAAGCGACACTCAACTGTTTATGAAGTCACAGATATCGGTAATAATATTGGAACTGAATCCTGTGTGGAAGACTTCTGGACATTGTCATTACTCAAAGTATTCACTAAAACGAAAAATGATGCCCAACTCTTCATGAAGTCACAGATATCGGTCATAATACTGGAACTGAACCCTTCATGGAAGGCAGCCAAAATGTTCTCCAATGCAATAAAACACACCCGACACATCATGATGCAACAGATATTAGCGACCAGATTGGAACCGAGCACAGCGTTGAACACTTTCGGATGGTATATTTATTTAATTTCAAATACGGCTGCTCACTGTGAGGCTACTGCAAAATTGGCGTACATATATACAAAATGAAAGGATTTAAACAGTAATATCACATTAAGTGTGCCAAGGTAAACAAATATCACTACCCTTGAGTGCACCCCTGTAATAAATGAGAGAAATAGGACATTATTATAATACAAGTGCCTCCAAAAAGTCAGACACACTGGTATCAGGAATCAAACCAAGTAGATCAATCCAGTGTTTGATAACTTTATTTGAACGTGTTAGAGAGCTCTGCAAATGACTTCTAAGCTGGGTGGCGATTGCGGATCAGTGGTGTGTTGAAGACTTCAGCACTTTGCTGGTAGTTTAAATATCTTTTAACATCTACAAAATGCATCTGACACTTCTTGATGAGACAGACATTGGTTTTGAGATTACAGCCAAACACTGTGGCTTTCACATCTCATCAATTGTCAAAATACCCTATAATGCAATAAGGCATACCGAAAATTCTTGATGGGGCAGACACCAATCAAAGGATTGCACCAGAGCACCGTACAGAAGTTTTGACAAGTTTTTCAACAGAACTAAAGTGAATATGCTTAAGTGCATGCATATATATAATCCAAGTTAATGCACATACTAAAAAACTGAACAGAAATGAAGGACTCCTTGCAAACACATACAAATATTGAATGTTCGGAACCATCGAATATCATCAGCTCATTACAGTCTGGAGGAACAGATAAATACATGCACAGCTCTGAAAGGTCTCATAAGTCACATGAGGTACTTTTTGCATTTCTTCTATGCAAAGTGCAGTACCGTACTAGTGCACCTTTATTCATTCTGTGCATACATGTGGTGATCTTCTCTTCCAACAATCGTGTCATCGTGCAGCTGATTTCAAATCAGGTGCTTCTCACAAGGTTTTCAGTTATCTGTCCAGCTGTAAACAGAACGCCCGTTATGTTATAGTAAAGTGTAAAACGACGGAGAAGCGCCATTGTATGCCTATAGCTACGAGTATCAGAATGAACTATAATTTAAGAACGTGTGTGTTAGAATGCCTCCAAACAACGTATGTGCTACTGAGCGTGGCAGAGAAGCAGAAGAAGCGAGAAGTGAAGTAGCAGGCAATACCAGCAGCACTTAATCATGCAACTTTCTTTTTCGATCAGCAGAGCAACGCACGCTCGAGTTTCTGTCTTGTACGTGAATGGAAATGAGACCGCTGACAGCTCAATGTGTCAGCGTCGCTGGTACCCAATACGAAGTCACATCTCACTGCTACCAACCAGTGCACGCTTGTTATTAGCTTGGCAACACACGAAAACGATTAGCACCGAAGCCAACGAATGTTTCCGCGTCATACAATTCGCGCCAAAAGTCTGGCAACAGACTTATGCAACGCCAAAAAGAACCTTGCCTGTTTTCACATCACGGAAATGTGTTGGCTAGTGCGAGGTTCGCTTTCAGCGATGATGAATACCGATGTGTAAAACAAACACAGGGCAGCTAAAAACTCCTCCGTATGAACTACGCGATATTTCTGGTGTCGTATATGGTGTCTATGTAGCGACGGAAACTACCGCAGAGTTTTTCCAGCCGATATGCCTCGCATGCGCTGGTTCATACGAACTAGATGGTAGAGGCCTGCGCTGGATGCAGATGACACCGATCTGAATTGCCTCCGTGGTAGGCGAGGGCTTAAGCTAAAACCTTCGAACCTCCGAAGTCTGTTTACACTCAATTTTAGAACAGAAAGTCACAGATCAAAGCACAAGAACATCGACATGCTCCTTTCGCTCGGCCGACGATCGCATACGGGACCGGCGCTAGCATAGCCGGCCGGCATTCGCTGGATCTGTCGGCGTCGCTCGAACTCGGCTCGAAACCGCGTCACACTGGTAGCACTCGCAGTCGTTCGTCGTTATAGATTACGAAGCGGTCATTCAGGAACGTTTGGAGTAGTTTTCATGCTTGCTTTCAGCACTCGGCTGTGCCTTCGAAGCGGCGGCCATTAGGCACAGCATTCGGAGTCATTTCGGCCTCTTGTTGGTTGGCGCGCGGCCTCTGGTTGGTTGGCGCCTTACGCGTGGTGACGTAGCGTACGCGAGGCGAAATATCAAGCTCGGCTTGATCCCTCGCGCCTGCTCGCGTATGCCCCTCCGAAACCGACGCTGAGAGGCGCATTTGACGCTTTTGACGCGTAGACACGAGCATACGCGTGCCAGTGGTTGGCACTTAAAGCAGGACCTGGCACCTGGCGTGGCAACGCCAGCGTGACGCAACGAAATGAACGCCGGCGAGCACGTGCGCCGCGTCACGTTGAAATGTATTGCCTCTTTTACTGTAGCATGTAGTCATGTTCTCATATGACGCGCATCTCATGATTATCATGTTTACACTAGTCACATAACTTCGTCATCTATTGACGTGGCGTAACACCAAATTTGGCATATGTGAAGCTAGCGAAACGGCCGCGAGGGCATCATCAGTGTGGCTTGTAGTCATGTTGTTACGTGACACGCATGTCGTGATTATCATGTTTGGATGTGTCATTTACCTATGTCGTTCGTTCGCGTCACGTCATACTGAGTTTGGTACATGTGAAGCTAGACAAACGGCCACGAGCACATTATGAGCGCAGCATGTAGTCATGTTGTTACATCACACGCTTCTCATGATTATCATGTTTGCACCAGTCACTTACCTTCGTCATCCATTCACGTACAGTAATGCCAAGTTTGGTATATGTGACGCTAGCTAATTGGCCACGAGCGCATCATGGGCTTGGCGTGTAGTCATGTTGTTACATATCGCGCATGTCATGATTTTTATTTTAGGGTCTGTCACTTGTGTTCACCATGCAATCATGCTATACCATGCCAGTTTTGCCACATGCCATTTGAACGAAACCACCGCAAGAGGTACAGGATCATGAAATGCAAACCATGACATTAATCGCATACACGTCACGATTTTCATGTCATGACTAGCCAAATATGTTCTTCATACAGTGATGTTATGCCATACCAAGTTTTTGTATCAATACCATTATCGAAGCGACCAGGAGAGCTAAAAGTCGTAGGTGGCTAGATAGATAGATAGATAGATAGATAGATGGATAGATAGATAGATAGATAGATAGATAGATAGATAGATACGGCTAGAGTCGCCAAAGTTCGCTAAGAAATGCTTTGCATATAAAACACCCAGCGCAAATGTCGTAAGCAGATGAATTGCAGGGGCCGAATTCACAAGAGGTCTTTCGTAAGTGCTTTTCTGATTAGTCAGACGGCTTTCCTGATATGTCTCGCATCACGATTGCTGAAATATTCACTTGAGCAACTTTAGGGGCGAAGCTCCCTATGCCATGGGTCAGTCCCTCCTTCATGTGGCTACATGAAGGAGGGACTGACCCATATCCATCCATCCATCCATCCATCCATCCATCCGTCCGTCCGTCCGTCCGTCCGTCCGTCCGTCCGTCCGTCCATCCATCCATCCATCCATCCATCCATCCATCCATCCATCCATCCATCCATCCATCCATCCATCCATCCATCCATCCATCCATCCATCCATCCCATCCATCCATCCATCCATCCATCCATCCATCCATCCATCCAAGGTCTTCGCTCTACTCTTTCACGGAAATTGGGACGTGAACTTGTGCCCTGAACTTGAACCTACAGGGTGTGGTTGCTTGTGGCCTAGCGATCATTCCTTGGGGAGGAAGGTTTGGGCTTAATGATTTATTATATCGGGCAACTTGATGCATAACTTTGGCAATTTTTTTCTGTTTCATTATTAACACAGATCGGGCTGTCAAAAAATGCGACGTCTTGATGAAGAAGAGGTGCGAGAAAATAGGCAAGAAGTGCAACGATGAAAACAACTTCGTCCTCTGCGAAGGTAGGTTATCAGCATCGTCATCATAGGTTCTTATTTGTAAACGACAACGAAATACATCTTACCTATCAGGATCAATACCGTTCATAAAAAAATCACAGCATATCTGAATGATAATGAGTGGGGCGAAACGCTGCAGGATTTCTTCGCTAAACCATGAACCATCCGCAAATATCGTTCACCACATCATCAAAGACGTGACAAACACTGTATATATTTATACAAGAAAGTTTTATTATTCGTAAGTGACAGCTAGCTATACGTCTTTTGTTCTCTCATCATTATGACGGCTTTATGTTCGGTGAAGTAGTGGATAGGTGATAGGGCGTAGTGAGATGCTTGCAAGGACTAAGTAGTGGGCAGTTTGCAAAAATAAAACTAGAGGCGGTCACGTACAAGCAAGGGATGGACACAGTGAGACAATCAACGGTTATTTAATGTGCACCTGGACACAAGTACACGACCATGTTGCATTTGACATTGGCTATTTTTCAACAGTATTTGCTTAATGGTTGGTGAAGTGGTGGATCGGCGATAAGGCATAGAGGTATATTTGGAAGGACGAAATAATAGGCAGTTGGCAAAGGTGGAACTATAGGCAGTCGAGTATATACATACAAGAGATGGAAAGACGCATGCCTTTGGAAGCTTTGCCCATGAAACAAGAAACTTGAGTGAGTTGGAAAATCCAGTGTACCATGGGTCGGACGCGGCTGGTACTAAAAGCCTGTGGGCTGATCGAGGAGGTTGCGCAACACATGTAAATGTTGAGAAATTGTTAATGCAAAGGAAGCTGTGTAATAATTACGGTATTTAAAGAGACTAGAAGTGATAAATATTGCAATGGAGACGTCGCATATAAAATGAAGAGAATTAAGGTAATCAAAAGCTAACGAATGAAGGCGAGCATGTGAATTCAACATAAATAAAGGTCAATGAAATGTGAAATAAGCTTATTTAAAGTGTTCAGAGCACGCAACTAAAACCAATGTGAATTACCCGTAAATGAAAGAATGACGTCGAGTCACCACTGCGAGCTACAAGAATGTCGAACAAATGCTAGCCGACCCAAGCAACAACGAAAAGTAGCAATACTCTCGGCTGGCATCGTCAAAGTAACTCAATCAATGCCTTGTTATGGTGTAAACGTTCTCTTGTGACATTAATAAAAGTCAGCACAGGGCTGCGTAAAATTTTGATCTGTAGCTCGTAGGGACATATTGTTGTTTGATGAGCTTGTAGGGATAAAAAGGCGGTAGAGTGAAAAAAGCATTTGCCATATTCTAACGCTATAGACGGAACTGCAAATCAATTTTGCGGCTGTTCGCAAATCGGAAGAACAAAGTTAAGTGAAATAATAAAGATTGTAATGCACTCATTTTTAACGCAAAGCTACGCAAAAACCCGTACATATTTTTGACAAATAAATCACGCCAGTTGCAAAAGTACCGCACAGGTCGGCATTTTCCGCACCTGGAAAACATTATTTTTGAGAAATACTTTTGCAAATTACTTTATAACTCAACTCTCCAATCATATGGCTATGCGTACAAGTGGCATCACGCCCAAATAGCAATATGAACAACGCACACAACAATATTAACGATGACATATATTTTTCTTTGATCTAACTTAGACAACATTAAGTTCTTGCACAGAACTGATTTCACAATATTGATAAACGTTTCACTCATGCTACATAGAAATCAGCATTTAGCGCTTTCACGACAGTTCTCCCGCTTACACTCGGAACCCAGCTGATTTCGTGTGATCTTAACATGTTCAAACAGACCCGAGGCCTCGACCGTGTCCCGAGGAAGCGAACAAAAGGTGCGCTGATGTTTATCTCAACTGTGTAGAGATCCATCATAGCCCCAAATGCATCGGTAAGCTATTTTTTTGTATTAACCTTTCACCACAACAGGAAAGTGATGCCGCCTAAGTTAGGACTGATCAACATTGCGTCTAAGAAAAGAATGGCCCCGTATCTGCATGTTACACTGCAAATGTCGTGGAAAGACGATAGTCTTACGTCTGGAGAGAGTGAACAAAATGTTTATTTGAAGTACTGCACAAGAAAATCGGTGAATGGTATTCTGTAGGCACTGCGTTAGAGTGCCTCGAGCGTGCAGCGGAGGCGCACGAGTGCATCGAGGCACGTCAGACGTGAGACATGAGCGCTATCTGGAACTTGGAAAACGAAGCGCGCGGCGTGCGCACCCGTCTTGGAGGCGATAAGGTGTAGAACACAAGGTGACGGGTAGGTGCCACCGCCGTGCCATATTAGCAAAGCGTTGCAAACACCCGCCTTTTTGTGCAAGCGCTGCATCGTCAGCGCAGCGTGATAAGCGCTACGGTCTTTAAAATCACTTATGTATGCCTTTTCTATTAAAAAGACACACATACAGAATATTGACGTGTTCTTATGGTGCATTAGATATGCGCAATAATTGCTTTTATTTGACACTCGCACAAGTATGAAAGCTGAAGCTAGAGCAAAATTGGTGGACTCTGTGGATGGGGTTGGCAGTTTTGGGTATCATTTAGTACCTTTGCGGTATCGTTAAGGGTATATGAACAGACAAATGTACAGATAAAAAACAGACTAAAATTTTTGCGTGGAAGGTCCCCAAGGAAGACTATCCTCTTTAAAACAGAGCCCTTAACCTAATCTAAATATTGTTGCTCATCCGTGTGATTTTTTTTTTCGAAAAGCAAGTTCGAGCTTTACCAAGCGCACATGTTGCCTTCTAAATGAATATCATAGTCTTTTCAAAGCACAGTGCATCGTCTTAAATACAATAATCAGAGTATTTATTATATTGAAATAGATATCACGCTTCAACTTCATAAAGGTGGTTAAATCGGCATGGAAACGATGCTAACGAGTTACGCTACGGGCACGATTACTTTGCATTTCATCCCACAATATCTCTAGTGTCCAGGGCTGCTGGCCAAACCTTTTCCTGTAGAGAAATGGCAGCACCTTGATCCGAGGTGGAAGCTGGGCAGATGTGGTCAAGTGTCATTGTGTGCTCTACATGCCATGGCAAAAAGACAAAAGAACAATCGAGGGAAGGGAGGGGGGTGTGGTGTGGTACCTACTGGCTACGCCGCTGCTAGAATCCTTCTGAAGCATTCTCATATTCCTGTGAAATAAGATTCCGAGCGAACGCTACTTCGGGAATTTGTCGCGTGTGAACGCAGCTCCAACTCTTAGCGGCACGAAAAAGAACCGCCCTCTGCATACAAGCGTACAACTCGGCAGCTCGGACCCAGATGCTCAGCTCGTGCTCCTCGGTCGAGTCCGGCCTGGACGTAGCGACCCAATCATAGAAGCTCCGATACCTTCCTTTCTTTTTTTCCCCTTCAATATAGTTTCACTCTCTCGGACCTGTAGCTGTCGTGGAAACCGGAAATGGCGGACCTGACCTTTATGTCGTTTCCGCTTTCTCTTCATGACAGATCCTAGAGCCAAGAAGTGCAACGAGAAGATCGAAGATAAGTGCAAGAAATTAGGCGAGCAGTGCGACGACGAGGACGGCTTCGTAGGCTGCATCAGTAAGGAACCACCTACGCCAATATTCGCTTCTTAGCCACATTCCTTCAGGTTAACTTTCACACGTCTTTTTCATAGAAGGAACATAACGGAATCAGCCGCCGCGGTATCCCCTGCGACGAATAATTGATTAAAAAAATCTGCCATAACCTACAACCTTGAAATTGCCACTTGATATGGATCACATATTTGCTGCTCTATTATCAGGTAATCAAGATAATCGAAATTGTGCACGTATGCACGTATATATACGATACCGCCCTGAAAAAAAAAGGCGCTGTAGAGCTGCGCGCAGAACAAAGCGAGGATGCCAAGGAGCATTGTGCTTGCTTTAGTTTACTACAAGAAGAGCTGGAGCACACTTACATACAGGAACATAGACGCCATGTGCGCCAGAAATAACGCTGTTTTAGATAGAAATACCTGTGGTACAATTATTCAGCAGAGGCTCATAAAGTATTCAATGAAAACTCTACTGTCATATTTACCATGCAGTGTTTATTTAGAAAAGATAAAATTAACTGGAAAGTATCGTTTGTAAATTGATGGAGGCCCGTGTGTTTAGATTTAGGTGAGCGTTAAACAATCCCAGATGGTCGGACTTTCTAGAACTTTCCACTACGGCGTCCTTCACAAGCTCATGGTAATTTCGGGACGTTGAACACCAGCAATTATTTTTATTATTATTAAATTTCCAGCCGAAATCATTGCGTATTATGCGAGCATGAAGTCACAGATTTCGGCGCTCACTTTTAATCTTCATGTTTCCGTTAGTGCGGCTCACGAAAGCTCTGTTAAACTTCGTACTTTAAGGCTCACGTTCCCTCAGAGTACAATGATATTCATTTTTTAGCGATTGATAACTACATCGCCCTGACTGATAGCGCCATGGCAACCGATGACGTTCTTGCATTTTCGGTTTCGTAAAAGGGTAATTTGCTAATATACCTGTTCAAAAAAAAGAAACAACGTATTCCTCATCGATGACCTTTTAAATATGCTGACATGTATTCCGCGATACAATCACGTCTCTAAATGCATACAGTAACGCCTCTGATTCTACCTATCAGCGGCACAATAAAAAAAAGAAAAAGCCAAGTGCTCACAGGTCGCAGATGACGTGAACGCCCTTCAATGGCATACACAATCAGGCGCCTTAACCGAACTTGGATTCCAGAATAGTGTCACTGGCGATTTTTCGAAACGATTTCACAAAAAATCGTCCTCGTGCCTTTCTCGAACCAGATACTCCACTTGGTTGAGTAAAGCCCATTTGCCAGAGTAGAGACCCGCTTTCTAGGGGCGAAGCTCCTTATGGCGTGGCTTGTGCGTTCCTCGTAGTACGTAACCACCAGTGGCAGATACCCGAAATAGGTATAACATTTGACCTCCAAGGTGGTGCCGGTGAGAGATTTCTTCTGTGCGCTGTTTAACAATAAAAAATAGTGCTCAATGTACATGCCAATGGCTGCTAATGGGGAATGAGAGACAGGAGCATTCGGCTTTTAGTCAACGCGCACGCTGCAATCCCCATTAGCAGCCATTGGCATGTGCATTGAGCACTATCGGACAAGAAAGGGTTGCTACATTATACACGCTGGGTGTAACCTCCTTAGTTTTAGAAAGGTTTAGCGAGTGTTGAGCCGCAGGGCCATGAATACAATGAACTAGTTTATACCATGGATGAATTTGAGTAGGTTAAAGGGGGGAAGCAGATACGAAGCGCAAGCCGTAAGAAATTAAAAGCTGGATACTCCTGTCTCTCGTTTCACATTAGCAGCCACTGGCATGTACATTGAGCACTATCTGACAGGAAAAGGTTGCTACGTTATACTCGCTGGGCGTAACCTCCTTGGTTTTAGAAAGGTTTAGCGAGCATTGGGCCGCAGTGCCATGAATACAGTGAACTAGTATATACCAATGAACTCGAGGTGGTTGAAGGTGGGAAGTAGACCCGAAGCGCAGGCCGTAAGAAAGTGTGCGTGTGCCACCTCCCGTTTAGTCCTTGGAATGTCCACTGAATGGCGGTGCTTCTATACGGGGAATATATGATAAAAAGATGCTAGGTGGTGGAACTTGGAGTGTTGAATAGATGGACGAACGGATACACAGACGGATGCATGGATGGACGCATGAACGGACACAGGGGCGGATGCATGAACGAACGCAGGCACGGGCGCACGAACAGACGCATGGACGGTCACACAGACGGACGAATGGACGGACGAATGCTTCGCCCCACTCTCCATCATTCACTCCGTGGATATGCGGCCATTGTTTTAACCACTGACCACGGTAGGATTCGTTCCAACGCACAAGGACCAGTAACGTGATAGCAGTGCTGTAAAGTGATGGTGGTGGCGCGATAAATGTGGGGCCGTGAGCATTTCGTGGTGGCGTAGCCGCCTAAGACGCACGCGCACTCGATGGGCATCAAGTAGACGTTGCTGTGATATAGAAGTATGTTGAAAGCTCTGGAGAACTTCCAGGCTTAAAAAGATGAAAGACACTGCACCATCACAGGACACAGCCCTGAGAATAAGCTGCTTCGCACGTAAATCGAAGAGAACAAAGCGGCACCTGATCCAGTTGGTGCCTTGATAAAGACAAGCAACGTTGGCTCTACCGACTACCTTCGCTGAAGAATTTTTAGATCATGTTTCTGTAACAAAAAATGAGCATGTCAGCGAATGTCTGCAATGAATGTGCATGTAAATAACTTAATTGCTAAATGACGTCAGTGAGTGTAGGTACTGCTGCGTCGCAAAGACCTTCTTGTTACGACAATGATACCAGCCCTGCTCGACAGAAATAGTATTTCATGGTTTGCAAAATATATCTCTTTTTTCAGCAGTACAATTAATTTTTTCACACAGAAAAAAAAGAGGAAGAATGCAGCGAAGCAATGAAAGAGCTGTGTGCGAAGAAAGGACAAGACTGCGGCATGTACGAGAACAGACTGTCCTGCGCAGCTAAGAAACCGATAGTTCGTTATCTTGAGCAGTGATTGTGTCAGCTTAAAACGTTGCGCGGAATCTTCTTCAAACATAGAAACTCAAAGGCTTCCTTATGCATTCACCCAAGATGAGTGAAAGGACAAAGCAATCTTTGTTTTAAAAGCGAAGCGTTTCTTGGTCAACCCAAGGCACAAAGGGTGCGTTCCTGTCAACGTATCTCAATCTGTATAACCGCCTACGCCTGGGCGCTCTCGTGATCACCTTCTTAACTTACAGTAGATCAAAATAGTCATAGACAGGTAAGAGGTTTTGACAAATATTACTGTCAGGGTAATAAGATGAATAACGTGAAAATCCTGCTGCGTATGTGCACTCTTCTTCCGGGTAGGTGTGGGTCATACCCAATACCACGGGTTGTGGTATGCGGGTATACACCGCAGGTAATTGACATTCTATATCTACTCAGAGTGGGTCCAGCCAGGCGACGCTGAGTTAACTCGCGTCTATTGTGAACCTGATAAAGTTGTTTCGCTTACTCACTCACCCTAGAAGAAGTGCAGGATTGAAAACCACCATTTGAATATGAGAGACGCCGTAGTGAAGGGCTCCGGAAATTTCGACCACCCGGGCTTCTTTAACGTACAACCAAATCCGAGCACACGGGCCTACAACATTTTCGCCTCCATCGGAAATGCAGCCGCCAGCAGCCGGGATTTGATCCCGTGACCTGCAAGTCAGCAGCCGAGTACCTTAGCTACCAGACCACCGCGGTGGGGCAGAAGAAGTGCAGGAAAGAAGTGTAAACATGAGCGCTCGTTCTGATTGTTTCGAGCACCTATAATTACAAATAACAGGCAATGATGTCGACGAAAGTATAGGGGATGTTATCAGAATTACTCGGGAAAGTGTAACGTAAGTTTTAAGAAAGAAAAGAGGACGGAAAGCAACTTTCACCGGCAGGGACCGAACCTGCTTCCTTCGAATAACACGTGCGATGCATAAATGAATGAATGAATAAACTTTATTTAAAGTCCGGAAGTTTTACCGGGCGAGGTGGATGAAGAGGCGATTAACACCTGTCCCTTCCCACTATCCCTAGATTATGATGGCGGGGCCTCAGGTGACCGCGCTCGAAGCCCTCAGGCAATGAGAAATTAAACACGAGGGCGTTGAAATTACCACTATACCTCCATAATCGTAGGCATAGCAAGCTTTCTCCACCTCACCTAGTTTTGCATTGCCTCCGTGATCGAACAAGCTTTGACCGAGCGCGGGCGCCATGCAATGAAGTCACGTTATGTGATGTCATGATGACTCAAAAAATTTTGGCGATATGTGACGGTATGATGACGTCTTATAGTGACGTCATTAAGTGATGATGACTTTTTGGATCACTCGTGCTGACACCCACGCTGCTAGATGCTGACGGTCAGCTTTCGCGTTTGATTAGGAACCTAAGGCTGTTGCTTTAGCGGACAGCTCCTGCATTTCTACAGAATTTAACATGACTGTTTTCATTACCTACTTACTGTTTTCTGAAGGCGATATAAAAAAAACGACTTTTTGACCCACGTTTTCACACTGTTCCTGAAAGATGATAGCCACATAAACATTCGGATAGTGGCCAGCACCTTTCTTAGGCGGGCTATGACGCATTTTGCTAGATTTGTGAAACTGCTGCTCTCAGAATACACAGACAGAAACGTCACAGACAGGCAAAAAAAAACACTTGTACATTTATGCACCTGCGTTTCACAAACTACGATATCGTCAGCCGATTAAAATACGTCACCTGTGCATGTTCAATCCTCAGTGAAGACTAACACTGAATGAGCGGAGGTCACTCAGTCCACTTCTGGTCACACATGTTGCTGTAAACGTCCGATAGAGGGTCGTGATTGATTGATATGTGGGGTATAACATCACAAAATCACCATATAATTATGAGAGACGCCGTAGCGGAGTGCACTGGCAATTCACCCCACCCGGGGTTCTTTAACATGCACCGAAATCTGAGCAGATGGGCTTACAGCATTTTCGCCTTCATCAAAAATGTAGCCGCCACAGCCGGAATTCGATCCCATGACCTGCGGGCAGCTGCCGATTGCCTTGACCACTAGACCACCGCAGCGGGGCAGGGGTCACGATATTGTTGCAAGCTGATTTGTCGAGACGGAAGAAACCCCTTTCTCGGACTTTTATTTTCTTGCACCTTTGTTTTTGAGCGAGAGTCTTGACATCCTTGAGGCCAGTGATTGCCGTGTTGTGCAGCAGTGTTTAACAAGCTCTGCCTTGTAGCTGTCCGTTGGTAGAGCAACCCATTGAATGGGTGGCTTCTACCAACGTCCCTTTTTTGTTCTTAGATCCTAGCTGTTCTGTTCCTACCTGCTTTACCGATGTAAGTAGCATCGCGATCCCCCATCTATACTTTGTTAAATACCCCGCGGCGACAGTGTACCAAGCTAGGAAATCAGACTTGTCGTCAGTGATGCTCCAGCGTGCGATTAGGTGAGTGACAGCAGACTGCTAGGAATGGGCGTATGGCCACAGGTTGCATGTCCACAGCTAGGAAACTAAGCCTGGACAGTTAAATGATCTGTGAATTCAGATAGGCAACCTAGAAATATCCTAGGACTGCCCACGGTTCAAAGCAACGTTCCCTAAATACAATATTGTCACGCAGCAAAGGACGACGCAGTTGTCTATAAGGAAAACAAGTTTATTGGAGCGAACTTGTGCTCCCCTAACAACTGAAAGAATACACAGGCGGCGAAGCAGTTGTCGGCAAAACGACGTGCACGCTAGTGAGCGTCGGCGATCGTATGTCGCGGCATCGGCTGTGCGGGAATTTATATCCCTCGGCTCGAGGGTTTCTCGAATAGTCGAATTGTATCGAGAACGCTGTGATAGCGTTTGTTCGAAACTCTGTTTGTTTGGAACGCTCGAAACGCTGTTCAATAGCGTTTGTTCGAAACGCTGTGATAGCGTTTGTTCGAAACAGCTGTGAAAACAGTGATAGCACAGGCCGGCGCAGCCAGGCCGAAAAAAACAAAACACAAATAAACAAACCCAATGCATGGTTCCTGGCATTACCCCCACTCTAAGAGTGCATCGACCCGATGCTAACATAAGGGACAGTCCAAACAAATTAAAATAAAAGTTCGTCATCGTCCGTGGAAAGGTTTTAGGCGAACCACATGGACGACTTCGGGCCGCGTGCGTCGTCGTGATGTACGGGAGTCACCATCGGGGATCACTTCGTACGTTAGTTCGCCAACACGTCGTAGAATCCAGTAGGGTCCAAAATAGCGTCGTAGAAGTTTCTCACTGAGTCCAAGTCGTCGAATGGGAGTGCAAACCCACACACGATCTCCAGGATGGTACTCGGCGTCTCGGCGTCGGAGATTGCAGCGTCTGGCATACCGATATGTTCCGTTATACGAACTCGAGCGAGCTGGCGGGCCTCCTCCGCACGTTGGAGGTATCCTTGGACGTCGGCGTTGAGGTCGTCCTCTTCTGCGTGCGGAAGCATGGCGTCGAGCATCGTAGTCAGCCGTCTTTCGTAGACGAGCTAGAACGGTGTCATCTGCGTGGTTTCTTGGATAGCCGTGTTGTACGCAAATGTGACGTACGGGAGGACTTCGTCCCACGTCTTATGTTCAACGTCGACGTACATAGACAGCATATCCGCGATTGTCTTATTCAGCCGTTCCGTTAGTCCGTTCGTTTGGGGGTGGTACGCCGTCGTTCTTCGGTGATCCGTGTTGCTGTAGCGTAAAATTCCTTGCATGAGCTCCGCAGTGAAGGTCGTTCCGCGGTCCGTGATTAGGACCTCAGGGGCTCCATGTCGCAGCACAACTTGGTTACTAAAGAACTTTGCAACTTCTTGTGCAGTTCCCCTCGGAAAAGCGGCGGTCTCTGCGTAGCGCGTCATGTAGTCTGTCGCTACGACAATCCATTTGTTCGCGGATCGGGATGTAGGGAATGGGCCCAGAAGGTCCATTCCGATCTGTTGGAAGGGCCTTGTTGGGACGGCGATCGACTGCAGAAGTCCGGCGGGTCTCGTCGGTGGTGTTTTTCGTCGCTGGCAGTCACGGCAGCTCCGGACGTAGTGGGTGACATCGGATGTAAGGCGGGGCCAAAAGTATTTCGCCTTGATTTTTGTAATCGTGCGAGCTGTTCCGAGATGTACGGAAGACGGGTCGTCGTGGCACGCTTCCAAAATTTCGTCACGAAGGTCTGCGGGGATGACAAGTAGATAATTCGTTCTCGTTCCAGGGGTTGAAATTCTTCTTCACTAGGATGGAGTTTTTGAGGCTGAACGCTGGTAAGTTGCGCTTGAACGCCCTAGGCACGGCGACGTTGTATCCTTCGAGGTAGTCGATCATGGCGCGGAGGTCAGGGTCGGCACGCTGCTGGGCGGCTAGGTCGCTCTCTGTCACGACTCCGACGAACGCGCTGTCTTCATCGGAGTCCTGTGGTGGTGGGTCGACGGGGGCGCGGGACAGGCAGTCGGCGTCGGAGTGTTTCCTGCCGGATTTGTAGACTATTGTAACGTCAAACTCTTGCAGGCGCAAGCTCCACCGCCCAGACGGCCAGAGGGGTCCTTCAAATTGGCGAGCCAACACAGCGCATGATGGTCTGTCAGAACCTTAAACGGTCTACCATAGACGTATAGGCGAAATTTTGAAATGGTCCATATGTTAGCCAGGCACTCTTTCTCGGAGGCAGAGTAGTTTCTCTCCTCCTTCGACAGACCACGGCTTGCATAGGCGATTACCTTTTCGTAACGGCTTTGCTTTTGGACGAGGACGGCACCCAAACCGATATCACTGGCGTCCGTGTGCATTTCCGTTTCGGCGTTTTCGTCGAAATGAGCGAGCACGGGCGCGTTTTGCAGGCGTTGTTGCAGCTCGCAGGATGCCTTTTCTTGGTCGTTTTCCCAGCTGAAAGGGGTGCTTTCTTTCGTCAGGCGCGTTAGTGGCTCTGCAATGCGTGCGAAGTTTGCGACGAAGCGTCGGTAGTATGCGCACAGTCCGAGAAACCTTCGCACACCCTTCTTATCTTTCGGCCTTGGGAAGTTCGCAATGGCTGATGTTTTTGCCGGGTCAGGTAGGACTCCTGCGGCGTTCACGACGTGACCCAAAAACTTGAGTTCCTCGTACGCGAAACGGCACTTCTCAGGCTTGAGCGTTAACCCCGACGTACGAATGACCTCGAGTACAGATTCCAACCTTGTGAGGTGTTCGTCGAAAGTCCGGGCGAATACGACAACGTCGTCGAGGTATACGAGGCAAGTGTGCCACTTCAGGCCTGTTAGCACAGTGTCAATGACTCTCTGAAACGTTGCGGGCGCCGTGCAGAGCCCAAACGGCATCACCTTCAACTCGTATAGACCGTCCGGGGTTTTAAATGAAGTCTTCTCTTGGTCTCTCTCGTCCACTTCAATTTGCCAGTAGCCGGTCTTCAGATCCTATGGATGAGAAGTACTTGGCGTGGCAGAGGTGGTCGAGGGCGTCGTCGATTCGTGGCAGGGGGTACACGTCCTTTTTGGTGATTTTGTTTATTCTCCGGTAGTCAACGCAGAATCTTAAAGTGCCATCTTTTTTCTTCACGAGTACAACCGGCGCAGCCCACGGACTTTTCGATGGCTGTATTGTGTCGTCGCTGAGCATGTCATCTACTTGAGTCCGGATGGCTTCGCGCTCGTTTGAAGAAACGCGGTACGGTGACTGTCTGGTAGGTCGGGCTCCATCTTCGGTTATTATCCGGTGCTTCACCAAAGGTGTCTGACGTAACTTCGAGTTCGAGGAAAAACACTCGCTGTAGCGACGGAGCAACTCCAGCAATCTGTTGCGATTTTCTTGCGACAGCGCCGGGTTCACGTCGAAAGGATGTGGCAGCCTGGAAACATCTGCGCGTGCGTGTTCAAAGGTGGCGACCGCGATCACTTGACTCGCTTCTTGCGTTTCTTCGAGGAACGCAATTGCAGCGCCCTTGTTTAGATGCTGGTACTCCTCGGTGAAATTGGTGACCAAAACGTGGGATCTGCGTTGCTTAAACCGCGCAATGCCTCTTGCAACAGACACACCGCGGTCTAGAAGCAACCTTTGTTCAGTATCCACGATAGCGTCGACGTGAAGGGCAGCACCTTCACAATAGACGGCGATCATCAAGCTTGCGCGAAGTGGCAGGGTGACGTGATCGTCCGCGATCCTTACAGCAGCACGGTGTCCGAGGTTCGGCTGCGGCGTCGTGGAGTGATCGGAAGAAAACGTTATCAATCTGGTCTGCAGATCAATTATTGCGCCATTGTCCGTCAAAAAGTCCATTCCGAGAATTACGTCGCAGGAGCAGTTAGGCAAAATGACGAACTCCGCAGGGTACGTAGTGCCGTCAATGGTGACGCGCGATGTGCACATTCTACTTGGGGTCACGAGGTGGCCTCCTGCTGTGCGTATGTGCGGACCGTCCCATCTGGTCGTAACTTTCTTTAGCTTGGATGCGAATGACCCGCTCATGACCGAGTAGTCGGCTCCCGTGTCGATAAGGGCGACTACGTCAAGGCCGTCGATGGACAACTGGACGTCGGATGCCGCTTTCCTTGAATTTCGGGTGCGTCGGGGCATCGCATCGCGGCTTGCGCGTGTTGATGGTCGGGCACTATGCGTCGTCATCGTCGTCTTCTCAGGGGCAGGCTTCGTCATTTCGGGTACGCGTCGCGCAGCGTAGCTGTCGTCGTTTTCGGGGGTCTCGTCAGGGTGTCGTCGGGATGAAGGCATGTCGTGAATCACGGTCTTGCGTCGTTGGAGGGTTTTCATTTTTTCGTCGTTGTGCAACTTCACCTACAGAAGTTGCTGCTTTTAGTTTCCCCCTCGTGGGCTGGGGGACCTTCCACGGGCGAAGTCAGCATCGCTGCGACGGTTGGGGGATTGGTACGGGTAGGGCGACGGCGAACGGTTGAAACGAGATGGTAAAAGGCGGATGTTCGACAGGTATTCTTCGATCTCAAATGGGCGCTGGCCGGCTCGCGGGCGGGGTGTGTCGACGGAGAACCCACGCAAACCCAGCCTCTTGTACGGGCAGCGGCGGTAGACGTGGTCGGGCCTCTCCGCAAGTGGTAGCACAGCGGACGATTATCTGGTGTTCGCCACACCTCGGTCTTCCTGAGCGCCTGGTTTCGGGTTACAGGGGGTCGGGCGGGCGACATTGGGCAGCGGTACGGCGGGTCCTCTTGATAACGGGTTGGGACGGGTCGGGGTCGACGAGCAGCAGCGGAGTAGGTCATCGCTTGTGGTTCGTAAGTTGCTTCCGACGGCGTAGGATTCCCCAGTGCTTGCTGAACCTCCTCGCGGACGACGTCAGTGAGGGAGGTGACTTGGGGCTGCGGCGTTGCTGGGAACAATTTCCTCAGTTCCTCGCGAACGACGGCGCGGATGGTCTCCCGCAAATCTTCCGTCGCCAATCCAGAGGCGTTTACCGGGTTCACCGAAAGGGCGTTGATTGGTCTATCGTATTGCCGCGAACGCATATCCAAGGTCTTCTCGATGACCGAAGCCTCGGTGACGAACTCAGCGACGGTCTTAGGGGGTTGCGGATGAGTCCAGCGAAGAGCTCTTGTTTAACTCCCCGCATCAGAAAGCGCACCTTCTTTCTTCTGCCATTTCGGGGTCTGCTCTCCGGAACAGCATCTTCATCTCCTCAGCGAACAGTACAACACCTTCGTTAAGGTGTTGCATTCGCGTCTCCAACAAAAGGGCGGCTCGATTCTTTCCGCACAACCGTAGCGAATGTTTTGAGGAATTTGCTCTTAAAGACAGTCCAGTCGGTTAGGGAGCCTTCATGGTTCTCAAACCACGTTCGAGCTGCATCCTCTAAATAGAAGAAGAAATGACGAAACGTTTCTTTGTCATCCCACCTGTTAAAGATGCGGAGTCGCTCCAGCTTCTCCAGCCACTCTTCCGGGTCTTCACCAGGAGATCCTCGGAATGATGGGGTCTCACGAGGTTGTTGCAGAACGACGGGAGGGTTGGTAGCGCTGGTCATGGTGCCTGCGTCAATCATCGTGGTTTTTACAGTCTTCTTTCCTCCTTTTATCTGGGAGCAGTCCAAACTCTGGCTGAAGGCCTTGCTGTCGGCTGCTGAAACGAGTTGGGCGTGCTTGTCGTGTTGGGCTTGCTTGTCGACTTGGCAATGGCTTAGGGTTCATGTACCCCGCACCTCCACCAGATGTCACGCTGCAAAGGATGACGCAGTTGTCTATAAGGAAAACAAGTTTATTGGAGCGAACTTGTGCTCCCCTAACAGCTGAAAGAATACACAGGCAGCGAAGCAGTGGTCGGCAAAACGATGTGCACGCTAGTGAGCGTCGGCGATCGAATGTCGCGGCATCGGCTGTGAAGGAATTTATATCCCTCGGCACGAGGGTTTCTCGAATAGTCGAATCGTATTGAGAACGCTGTGATAGCGTTTGTTCGAAACGCTGTTTGTTCGAAACGCTCGAAACGCTGTTCGATAGCGTTCGTTCGAAACGCTGTGATAGCGTTTGTTCAGGTAGGAGTTCAGATATAATGTCGTTTTTGAGCAGGGACATGACATTTTTTTCTTTCGAACAGACCAAAAACCGCAAAAATGCGGCGATGAAATGAAGAAACTCTGTACCAATGAAAGAAAAGTGTGCGTCATGGTCAGCGGCGCTGCATCGGGTGTGGGTGAGTCAGTGTTCCGGATTTCCACCACAGGACGCTGTAAATGTTAGCCTTTGTCAATTTTTTTGCATGCGGGATGCAGCCAAGGCTCTGCTCCTGAAAGACACTCAATCTGGGTGCGTGGTCTCATCGTTTCATATTCAGTGTTGCCGAAAGAACATGATCACTTATTTATTTTTGCACTCATGAGACATTGTTTTCTAACAATTCCGATGGCTGCGCTTCCGCATAAACAGCTTGTCCATGAAATAGGTTCACACAAAATCTCTTCTGGCCATTGCTGAAATAATTCGTGAGCGCAAAACTTTACCACAGGAAGGCACATAGATATGGTGCTACCAGCAACTTTGTTTTCGCGTGACACAGGCACGGCATCTACTATTAGATAAAAATCAGCTTATGGTCGGATCTTGTACCTTGTTCGTCGTCGTAGCCGTGCAAGTACTCGGGGCACCCACTAGATGGTCTAAGATGAAATACAAACATACCCAGACTGATGTTCTCTGAAGCTGCAAGCCCTCTCTACACATGTCAGCTAGCATTTTAAGAAGACTGCTGCGCCGATTTTCCAACCAGCTGAGCGGTTACTAAACGGGTATATTAATGGCGATGCGCCGCAGTGGCGCCCTGAGCGTTTACCCGCATTTTACCTGCTTTTGCACTGTTTACGACAAAACAAAATACTCAGTATCTCTCTGCAATAAGGTCTGTGTGCTGATCCTTCAGAAAATTTCTCGCAGCAGGGCTAGCATCTGTGTCCAATTGTAAAATAGTCAAAATACCACGAGGGTGTCATCGCAGTGTAATATTTTCTTGCTTACTCATTTCTAAACATCGATTGCGTCTTGCTCCTCGCATTAGAATAACCGAAATGTATAGGAGGAGTTGTTTTCACTTTGAAAGGTATATTAATTCTGTATAAAACATTTAATACTGATGTTATACTCAGGTGTATTCTAGAAAGCATTTTGCAAACAGGACCGCCGCACTTTAAATTCACCACTTGCTGGAAAACCACCAGGAATCTGCAAAGACGAAGAGCAGAAGATATGCAAAGAAAATGGCCTACAGTGCACTCTTGTGGATGAAAAACCGCCGTGCAGTGGCACGCATTTATTTTTTCTCAAAGCGATTCCAAAAAGCATAACCAAGGAAATGGAAATTTGTTACGAGTACACCAACTTTACTTTTGTTGAAATGAACTAACTGGTTTTGAGGTAACCGGTTTATCGCACAATTATTGAAAAGATGTTAGCAATATCAGTTTCAGTTACAACAAAATCACGGCGCTGCACTGCGATTTAAGTCAGTGAACGACTCGGTATTTTGTTCCTGACTAAAAATTAGGCCCTCAATTTGCATATTACACTGCAAATGTCGTCGAAAGATGATAGTATTGCCTCTGGAGAGAGTGAACAAACGTTTATTTGATGTTATGCGCGAGAAAATTGGTGAATGGCATGCTGGAAGTGCTGCGTTAGAGTACCTCGAGCATTCACCGGATGCGAACGAGCGCATCAAGTCACGTCGCACGTGAGACATGAGCGTTATCTGGAAGTTATCTTGGAAAACCAAGCGTGTGGCGTGCGCGGCCGTCTCGGAGGTAATAAGGTGTAGAAGGAGAGGTGATGGGTAGGTGCCATCACCATGTCGTCTTAGCAATGCGTTGGAAACACTTGCCTTTTCGTGCGAGCGTTGCATTGTAAGCGCAGGGTTATAAACTTTATGATATTTTGAATAATCTATGTACGCTTTTTCTAGTAAAAATCCACACATACGAATATTGACGTGTAATTATGGTGCCTCAGATATGCGCAATATTGCTTTTTAATTGACAACCACACAAGTGTGAGCGCGGAACCTTGAACAATATTTGTGGGCTCTGCTCATGGGGTCGGCCGTTTGGGGTACAGTTTAATGAAGTTTGTGTTACCGTTAAGAAGAAAGACAATCGTCTTTAAAAATTGCCGCCCGCATCTTCGCACAAGCACAACACGAGTAAATGTGTTGCAGAGTGGTCGGGGTATCGCATGAATGTTGTGTAAGGGGGTACGGTTTGGGAATGCCTAATTTTTATTTCGACTTTATTATTCCTGTTTATTCAATGAAGGAGAAGCGTTGCCTACAACGTCAAGCAAAAGCTAAGTAAAGACGCCTTTGACTGAATTTAAAACGCGCGATCCAGTGCCTACAGATACGGGGTGGCCAATGAACGGTTATGCAGCCCGAGCAGTCATGTTTTTAGCAGCGGACACTAAAACACGACTGGCACGCGACGCCGGCTTGCGGCATGCGAGCATGTGCAGTGGGGGTGTGGACGGCGCCGGATAAATACGCACCAGACGAGATTAAAGATAAGATATAACGCACGCGAGCGATGAATTCCAGTATTAAAGGCGATAGTTTTCCTTGGGATACTTCAACGCAACGATTTTGGTCTGTCTGTCTGTCTGTCGCTTGCTCGCTGGATGGGTTGATTGATCTGTCCATTTATCTGTTTTTAAAGCAGAAACTCGAGAAAGACCTCATCCACAGCACCCAGCAACATTGCCCAAGTTTCTCCGTTCAAATGAGGGCGATTTAAAAGCAAATATTGCGCATATCTGAGAAACAATGTCAACAGGTCAGTATGTCTCTTCATACGAGAAGAGCCATACATAAGTGAGGCTAAGAACTGTAGCCTTTATTACGCTGCGCTGACAAAGCGCCACTATTTAGAAAAAGGAGAGTTTCCTGTGGTTTGCTAAGACGATACAGGGCTGCCACCTGCTTCGAAATCTACGAAATATGGCCTCCGACCACTATCTCCAGAGTGGTGCATAAAAAGACCGACTGTGCACCTTAAAGGGCTGGGGATATCTGAAAAGGCGAGCCTGTCGTCTGCAGCCCTCAAGCAGATCTCACTGGACCTTTTGCATTTGTCATATGCTAACCGAATTCATGTTTACACGGACGGTTCGGTTTCGGGAAGTTGGACAGGTGCCTTTGTCATACCATCTCGATCAATCACCGTCAAAATCAAGACATCACACGTCACGACATATACGGGATCCGAGCTCGCCGCTCTTCGAGCTGCCGTGGAGTTTGTTACGCAAGAATACCCTTATAGATGGGCCATTTTCTGTGACTCCAAGGCAGCCGTTTAATGCGTGCGAAGTCTACGACGTAGAAACTACCACCAGATGGTGCATCGTATTAATGAAATTTGTCATCGCGCAGCTGATCAAGGACACGACATTGTTTTACAATGGTTGCCGGGCCACTGTGGCATCAGGGGTAACCACCTCGCCGACGATGCTGCCCGATGTGCCCACGATGGAGTGCCCACACTGTTAATACCCTTGTCAAAAGTAGACGCAGCTAGAGAACTTCGTCACATCGCGCATAATGCCACGCTTGCGCACTGAAATTCTCCACCTAACTCCAATCAACGCCCTAAGAATCTGAAGTCATTACTTCAGAAACAACTGCCATTCAAGATTTCTCGACGTGACGCTACAATGCTGTGCCGGCTGTGGACTGGGGTAGCGTTTACTAAGTCATTCAGCCATCGCATTGGCATTGCGGATTCATCCATGTGTGAAAGCTGCAACTGTATAGAGACTATTGAACATCTCTTGTGCCACTGTGCCCAATTTTATGAAGATCGCCGGACTCTCCAGTGTGCCTTGAATAGACTCGATGACTGGCCATTTAATGAAGCAAAGATCTTAGGAGCCTGGTCGCACAGCACATCAGCACAGAAAGCCACACGAGCCCTCCTGAGATACTTGTCGACAACTTCAATGAGGGACCGCCTGTGAAACTCATCATTGTGTGTGTGATGTGACATGTGTCTATCCTTCTCTTTCTCTTTTACTCCCCTCTCCCCCTCCCCTTGTGTAGGGTAGCAAACTGGACGCATAGTCTAGTTAACCTCCCTACCTTTCCTACATTCCTTCTGTCTTGTCCTTTCTCTTCAGATTTCACACTTCGACCTAAAAGCACTCTGGCTGTAGGTTGGGGAGAGTGTCTGCTACGCTCGGTGGCGGGAACGACTGAGCCTGACCTCCAAGATGGGGGGGCACGCGGTGTGTTTCCCGCTGAGCACTCTTATCACGGAGGCCATGGACTAAGCGAGTGAGTGCGCAGCACTCTTGCTGCGCTAAGGCCGCGCATTCTGCTTGGTGCGCCTACCCAGCGCAGGGAACTACAACGTCGGAGTACGGGCCTCAGAAACTTCGCTTCTAAAAGAAATGAAATTCAGAATCGTATATGATTGTAAAATTGTATGCGGTGGTATAAAACTATCAATATTCTCGTAAGAATACATAGGTTCAAGAGAAAAAGCACCGAAAACGTGATAATCGATCAACGGAAGGGAAACGCGAAAATAAAATAAGTGCGACACTCAGGCGGGCATAGCAAGATCGTTTTCGTGGGTAGGCCTTCCCAGGAAAAGTGACTTGATGGAGCTGGCGGTCACGATGATGCACCACAGGACCACCACGGCAGCGCAAGCGCCGGCCACCAGGTAGTAGAGGCCATTGTACGAGCCTTGCTTGTCCTTGAAGTAGCCTGCGAAGCGTCCAATTGATATCGCTACTGCTCCTCTGAACCTCACTGGGCTTTCTTGGCAGCACTCACGCTCACAGTGGAAATTACTTTTTGGGCCTTCATGTGCCTATTGCGCACCACGAGAACACAACAGAGAGGCGCACACACAAAGCACTAGGTGGGTCTCCCTTTTGCGTCGCTGTCGTGGTGCGCTACAGCCATATGAATGATGAAACTTAACCAACTAGCCCGGTGACGTGACTTGGCAAGCTCCTTGAGCGTGTCGCAACATTATTTCAGTGCTACGAAAGTGGCGACGATTCCCGGGTGTACGTTCGTGCGCGTGTCTTGCGCACGTTTTGCGTCGATAAGAAGATGCGAAACGGGAACCTTTCGTGGGGATTTTGAACCTTCCCAGCACAGGCTTGCGCAGCGTCCCGCCTCCTCTCCTCTTGCCCTCCGTTGGTCGAGTCTCGACAAAAACGAGTTCCGAAGCGGCTTCAAAACGAAGCGGGTAAGTGCTTCTCACGAAGGGCTGCAACATTGATTCCTGTTTTTCAGAAGTCAAGGTGAGAAATAGTTCTTTTAATGCAACATCAGGGATTATTGTTCACCGTTAACATAAAAAAAAGAAAAAAAGAAAAAAAGATAGCAATGACTTAGCTAGGCTGTACCAAGATATGCGTAGCGTTAGCTACGGAGAGACGCACAAACCATGTATGAACAGACGGACGGATAGACGGACGGACTCACAGGCGGACTAGCGTTCGAGCCATCTCACGCGAGTCGAGTGCCAGTAGTGCGTCATGTGACCTCACCGCTCTCCACGCTTGCGCAGAACTGCTCAACCTCGGCCAGTGTAGCTCACGCTACAAAAACTAAATATAATGAAAAATTCGAAGCAGGCTTCAGCTTAGCTTTCAAGAGTAGAACGCGACAGCGTAATCGCGTCCCGTGCGCACCGTCTTTAACCGTTACGCAACATTTGAGCGTGTAACAATTGGCCATTTAAGCTACCACTGCTGCAGATGCAAGTGCTAATGCATCGCCATTATTCCTCTTGCAGATAGCTGAAGTATCTACAACGCGTCCGTAAAGTGTTATGCGCACCTACGTAGCTTTTCCCTTTGTGATGAGTGGGCAGTAGAGACCCACTCGTTGCGCAATTTACACCTTTTGGTTCCCGTTGCGACCACAAGACAATATTGTGTGCGTTAAAAAAAACATCGCCCAGCACATAAAATTCATGTAGTTTTTATTTTCGCAGAAGCGGTTTTAAGCACTGGAGTGTCTGTGTGATAGAGCATCTGCTTGCCACGCAAAAGGCCTAGGTTGGATTTTCACCGGGAAGGAATATTGCTCATTTATTTCCCTGCGCCCATCTCGAACTTTCGCTAACGCACAACGCTGCGTTTCTCGCTCATAACCAGCGACACCACAGCGGACATCGGAACTTCAGCGAAACGAGCTCTTCAACGATATATGCCTCTGAAAGACGCGTGACCGTAACCCCGTGCATTAAACATGCTGTAAAAATTAACAACGTGAAATTGCGGTAACTACGTGCGTGAAATTGCGTGATAGGTCAGACTGAGTGAAGGTGTGTGACAGAAAAGGCGCCCCAATCTTTAATATGATTTGGGGCGCAACTCCCCCCCCCCCCATCCCTTGCTTTCTCCCATGGCAGAAATTGTCGGAACCCTCAATTCGGTTCACAGCGCGTGTTGCCCTGAGCAAACGTACTTAAGGCCCGCCCCCTCGTATCTGTCGCAGTGCGTCGACGCGTGCCTTTTTGACACGGCGTCAAGCCCCTTCCCACACAGAGAGAGAGAGAGAGTGCGGCGGCTTCGCGTCGCCACGCACCCACTCTCTCTATATAGAAAGGGCGCCGCGTAGTGTCAGACGTCGACGCGCTGCAACGGGTACGTGGGGTCAGGCCTTTATGCTCTCACCGATGAGCAGAGGCCTGAAGAGCGTCGCCATTCCCATGGTGAGCCGGTGCAGACCGAACGCGAGCGGCAGGTGTTCGTCGCCCAGGTGGTCGGCTATTAGCACGGGCATCGACGCTATCGTTGGGCCGTTGTTCAGGCCGAACACCAATCCCACCACCGCCATGTAAGCCACGGTGGTCAGGTTAGCTAACAGCACGTAGCACACGCCCTGCAATGCAACAGTTTTGAGGGCAAAACGTATACAGTTACAGGGACGTAAAGCCGAAATATTCACGATGTGGGACAAACTTCAGCTTCGATTAGTTCGCTGTGTGAAATATGTCCATGATGTGAGGCATGAGAAGGCTCACATGTCTCCTGACGAGGCCTTCTCCCCGGACTTACATGTCCGATAGTATGAACAGAATCGCTGAGAACGTGTCAATTATAGAAAAAAATACACTGTTCATTACCCTATATGCAAATGAGAATGAAAATAAAAAGAAAACTCTTTGACATTAATATAAGGAAAAAAGTTTATACAAACTGTAACAGTGGAAGTAATAGTCTTAGCATATAAAGCACGTACAATATAAAGCAAAAGGTAAACATCAATATTTTGTGTTACATAATTGAAAAGTTATATGCTTGAAGGAGACATGAGAAGTAAAAGTACAAGTGCTTTCATCGGCCAGTGTGGTTCAAAATGGGTACACATTACACAACAACATTATCTGATAATCTAAAGATTTAGAGCCGCAGTTAGTCCTTGGTCTTGATCCCGTCAGCGATGTAGTGCGTAGGTCGTATCCCACTTGTCTCAGCACCGATCAGCAGCAACTTTTTTGAAAGAAATGTAGGTTTGATTTTAGTATTTAGAAATTCAAGTCATGATTTCAAAATAAAACTGACAACTGGCAAAGCGAGACCTGAGCCGCGAGAGGCCTGAAACAACGAAGCAGTCTTGAGGGCTATGGTTTCGTCTACGTTATTTCTCTACGTGACGTGGGTTAGAGGTTGCTTTTAGGTCGCTGCTATGCTCTAGAGGTGATGATGCAGGTTGTTTTTACGCTGATTCTACGCAGGGAGGTTAGAGCCACAAACTCTGGAGACGGAACCTCAACGCTGAAACAAAACGTGCGCACCTCTCAGAAACCTATACGGACACGTCGGCGGCGGCGTAAGCCTTCCATCGCTTCGAGGCCTTTTCGCAGCCACCATTTCCTTTCCTGCTACCTAGCATTCTTGTGCAAACTGCGAGTTTTCGGCTTGCCTTTGTTGCTTCAGCACCGTTTGTTGGGCCAACTGCAATCGCCTTTATGGAGAAACCTTAAGGCTATCTGATGGGTCACCTTTCCAAGCACCTTATAGAGCGTCGTCCTCTTCGGCTCCTTTATGACAGAGCGTTGCTAGCTAGAGCTGAGAGTCTGTAATCTGCCTTAACTGTCGCCACTGTCCATTGTCGTTGATCGTAGATGTCAAACGCACTTACACTGTCTTCATTTCTAGTGAACCTGGAGTGACCAGTCCCTGTTTATGTTGTCCGTACTCTTTGATAATGTTGATAGTTATTCCTAAAGAGCTTTACTGTTAACAGTCAGCTTGGGTCTCGTCGCCAGATCAGGGAGCTTAACCTGACAGAGCGGCCACAAATTGAATGGTACGTTGAGGAAGCTATAGTTTCTGTGTGACTCATATAGGTGGGATCTAGCATATCTATATTTGATATATCACTCAGGTTAAACGATCAAGTGAACATGCCAGTACATTTTTGTTGTTACTTTCAAATGACCCCTTTTGTTATCTTCAGCTGCACATCCGTTCCCCATCGTTATATGCCTCCTCCATTGCCGAAGGGTTCGCTGCCCACATGCAGTCACCTATAGAGTTACTGTATTCAGTCACCCTGAGGACAGCGCTATCTATAGGTAAAGAACGGAGATGAGGAGCAGAACATGGGTGGTTTAATTGTTGCCCTTAACTTGTGGTCGTGTGCTCAGGGTGTTTCAGCTAAAAAGCACCAAGCAATAAAAAAATTGAAAATGAGTGCTTCGCGTCTCCAGCTGTAGTGTAGCACGGCCGAATATTTTTTTGACCCGCCAAACACGGTAATTAACAAAAATTGCTTAATAATTTTTTAAATACTGACTCCAGAAAAAAATTAGTACAAAACTAGTAGTTCTTATCCAGGAATGACAAAATTTTCAAGTTACGGCAAGATAACAAGGCTTATGTTTTTCTAGGATTGGTTTAAAGAGCGCGAGATATACATAAAAAAAGCTACCATGTGATAGCCGCTTAACGCGCTGCGCTTTTACTGCCCGAAATGTAGGTTGAATGAATTAGCGAAGGCTTCTCACGCACAAAGGTTGCTTGAACAGGCTATCGGCGACTACGAGGGACACTAAGCAATGGCTGTAGGGTACCATTAAAAAGTACCGCCATATCCACGAAGTGAATGATGATGAGTGGGCGAAGCTCTGGAGGAAAACCTGGTAAACCATGAATCTTCCATACATTTTGCCTACTCGATTTTATTAGAATGCCCCCCCTAGCGTACGTCGCCGCACTAAATCGAACGATTGCCTTCCACCAATGACACGTGCCATATGTGACATCATTCCTATTTTATAACATCTCGCATCTTTCATCATCAACTACGAGTACCGCCGTCTAGTTTATAACATCTTGCATCTTTTCATCATCAGCTACAAGTCCCGCCATCTAGTGAGCACTGAAAGAACTAAACGAGAGGTGGCTGCATGCAGGAAACGGTGCCGCCATCTAGTGAACACTGCAAGAACTAAACGAGAGGAGGTGACATACAGGAGACGGTACCGCCACCTAGTGGACACTGCAAGAACTAAACGAGAGGTGGCTACATACAGGGGACGCACAGCCCACGCCTTAAGGAGCTTCGCCCCTAAGAAATAAAAAAGGGGCGGGGGAGAATGAAAGAAACGAAGACAATAAACTTCGACGAAAATACGGCTGCTACGTGCATTGCGATACAAGACCGGAGACAGCAATCGGTGCCGCGCAGACGTTTTTTTTTCTTTTCGGGCCAACGTTTAACATGATGCTACTTCAGGTCTCGTATCTGTCCTGTGTCGTCGCGCTCAAAAAATCTGAACATTCACGATACCTTAGCTGTTTCTATTTTGTCAGTCCCTTATTTGACCACCAAGACGCCCTCTGCTAGAAGAGTTTTTCTCGCTCAGCTTTCTATCAAATACCTGTACGGTGAAGTTGATGATGAGCATCCACTCGCGGGTGATGTAGTGCCGGTCCGTGAGGTAGCCCGTGCCGAGTCGGCTGACGAAGTCACCGATGGCCATGGCCGAGACCAGCACGGCGCCGTCCTCGTTGCTGGCATGCGCCGCACCAACAGCGTGGTCCACTATCGTTATCGTGTAGGTGCTGAACACGTAGCCGTACAACATACCAGTCGCCATCAGCGGCACGAACATCGGGTCGCGGAAGAAGCTGAACATCTGCGCGATCACATCCTCTCTTATTCGGTTGCAGGTGCCGGGCTCTCGTTATATCGCGTAAGAAAAGTATGCATAAGTGACGTGACTGGCGGGGGCGCCCTTTATGGATAATTTCATCCGTATATGATAAATCACATACATGTAGGTTTTGTGGACGTACAAGGTTCCGTTGTGTAGCACTGGAACGTATCTGGCCGTCATCGCCTCTTATCATTTCACGCCGCAGCTATAATAGTCGCACGAAGTAGTGCACACATCTCTTGCCCACCTTTACTATCTTTGCTTAGAAGCCCCTGTTTCCACGAGAATAATCATTTTTTGGATGCCTGCACTTCACTCGTTCTACTCAGGGATCGGAGCGCAAAGCTGGCGTGACGCTACGATGTGCCACTTCGGAGATAAGTCGGAGATAAACGTCAATCACAAACATAGACGTGAACACAGGAGGGAAAGTTAAAGTGACCCCCCCTTGCCAGCAGTTCATATTGAATTAGTAGGGAAAGAGGGCTCTGGATTGAACTTTTGACTTGATCCCCTCACCCACCCTCCATTGAAGGGGAACCCTGAGCACACCGATGAGTACACAGAATTAACTCGGATATAAGCTAACATTTAGAGGCACAGGCAATTGGGCGAATTTCTACTGATTTATATCTGTAGTGAAGAGAGCGAAACGGACAAGATATAAAAGACACAAACGAGCGTTCTCCTTCAAACTGAAGTTCATTCACAAAAGATGGCCAGGTTTTGTTTTCAATACATGGAAACGCATGCGTGTAACCACAATTTAACAACCGAAGGACAGCTATCACCTCAACGCTAAACGTAGAAAAAGCCGATTAACTACCTCGAGCACACTGAGCCCTTCTCTTGTATCTTGTCTGATTCGCGCTTCTAAATACCAACACGAAAGCTAAGCTTATATAGGCCTTAGTTTAACCGTTTTTCCTATGGATGACCTGCCTATTCGTTGCTCCCACATTTGACACAGAGCAGCGGACGTATGCTTACGCAACACAGCTATTTGGACTGGGTGCAATCGGCTCTAGCATAAGAAGCGCGGCGACGAAGGACGCGGGGACGAAGCAGAGATCATACACACGGGAGAGGCGCTTCATTCCGCGCATGTCAGAGCTGCGCTTATTTTTTGCTTAGTCCCTGTGTCTTTTCTAGTGCTTCTTAAGTATATGCTGATGCTTTAGAATCTATACAGCTCTATCGTCTCAAGTTCACGCCTGTGTTATTGATGATTTGATTGATATGTGGTGTTTAACGTGCCGATACCGCCTGTGTTATTCCTTAAGGCAAAAAAATTGCCCGCAGCTTCCCTCGGGGGAACACTGAGGAGGATGCGGAGCATATAATTGGTTAACGGGGTGTTAAAGTGCGACTTACTTGGGTCGATGGCTAAATTGGTTAACGTGGTTGTGAAATGGGGTGCTAAATTGCGACTTACTTGGGTCGATGGCTAAATTGGTTAACGTGGTTGTAGGAGAGGGTGTTAAATGAGTGAACACGTACACACGTATGCGAAAGGACGGCGCTGGTCGAAGGGACGTCGATCATTGTGTTTGTGGATTCGTTGGAATTCATTTCACCGCGACCTTGGACGTCGACGCGCCGTACAAACCAACCGACGAGCGGCAACTGAGCGAGCGAGCGCCGACCTTGAGTATATATACAGCGCGACGGCGCATGCACTGTCAGCTGTTGAATGTTCTCGAAGGAGAAGCGCGCGCGCGGCACAGATGGCGACGGTCGCGACGGCGCATGCGCTGTCAGCTGTCGAATGTTCTCGAAGGAGAAGCGCGCGCGGCACAGATGGTGGGCGACGGCGCGACGGCGCATGCGCGCGCGTCAGCTGTCGAATGTTCGAGAAGCGGCTGCGGACGGCGCGGACGGCGCACTACAAGGCGCGAGTATAAGATGCTTCCGCATCTAAAAGCCTCAAGGGCCTTGTAGCGCGATGAATCAAGCCGAATACGGCAAGCGAATCGAGTTAACTAAAAGCCCACGTGACCTTCTCTTCGCGAGAGGGCGCATGCAGACGGAATCCAGGCAGTGCATTGATTCTTAGCTTAAGTCAAATCATGCTGAGATATCACACGTATCCGACAGAACTCTTAACTTGAACCATGAACCATCGATTACTATACTTGAGCAGGCTTTAATGAATAATCAGACAGGGAGAAGTATGTGATCGGCCGCATATGCATGTAAGAAAAACGAGGCATCACTCTGTTAGGGTGGTGCCCATACTCATTCGGGTGATCATTTGAGAGCGTTGTGATTGTGTTTGAAAGTGGTGAAGAAATTCGAAAGCTTTAATGCTTCACAACCAAGACAATCAGGTATGCAGGCCATGTATGCAGGCATGCACTACATGTTAGTCCTTCAGTCATGTACTAGATTGGTTATTTTAGTTGGTAATCTCTTTAATTACATTAGTTGTTGGTCTTTCACAATTTTACACCTGTTGTGTTAGTTCCTTTTTCGCAGTTCGTGACGACCATCTTGCTCAAGCTAAAATGTTGGCTTGCATTATTTCAAATTAAAAATGATTCTGAGTACTTCGAGCGCTCAGATAGATAGATAAATAGATATCTGGGCTTTAACGTCCCAAAACCAGCATATGATTACGAGAGACGCCGTAGTGCAGGGCTCCGGAAATTTCAACCGCCTGGCGTTTTTAACGTGCATTCTAGTGCTCAGAAACAACCATTTGAACGTACAACACTGGCCAAGCGGAAGATCGCCCCTAACCGAGCCCCACCCACGTCATTGAACTACATGAACTCGCCGACACGCAACGCAGTGGGGTCGTGCGTGCACACTGGGACGTACGTGGAGGGGGGAGTTTGTCAAACGTTGTCGGGTCTTTCTGCTGTAGGAATACATGAGATAGTGGCCTGGCAACTTTCGACCAGTCCTGTACGTGCCCGAATATCTTGGTAAAGCTTTACCCCTGTCCCCCGCCACGGTGGTTTATTGGCTAAGTTACTTGGCTGCTGACCCGCAGGTCGCCAACGCTAGTTTTGCACTAGATGCGCAATCTCACCCCTCGATGACTTCGCCGTTGAGGTGCAGATGAGCGCGGCGGCAGAGAGGAAACGACGATGCCGCTATCGCACACCAGGAGGTCACTGATGATGTTCTTGCTCTGCGAGTTTTCGGTGCTGCTACATCTCGTGGCGGTGCTGCTGAATATGGGGTGGTCTAGCGGCCTCGGGAAGCTGGGCGACGAGCGGAGTGCGATGGAGCCGGCCATCGCGTTGAGCATCAGAGCGCCCACAATGAGCATGGTGCCCTGCAGGCCGTACGTGTCCAGCAGCATCCTGATGAGCGGCGGCAGCAGGATGCTACTGAGCGCCCCTCCTGCGAAGCTCAGGCCACTCGCCGAGGCGCGGTACTCGTCGAAGTAGCGGTTCAGAACCACCACGCTCGTGGGGACCATGAGACCCGAGCCGGCACCTGAGCGCGCGATCCGAATGAACGTTTTAATACGCCCTGCAATACGAAAGATAATTTGCGTATAGCGGAATAGCGGGAGTGAACTGCCAACTACCCCTCCACGAAAAACATGGCCGCATCACCGAAAGTGGTTGCCATCCCCAACGAGCCTACCATGCAAGATTCCCTTGAGTCATCTGTAACTCGTTAGCTCCGAACTGGTGTTTTTATTTGCTGACAAGTATAGTCCTTTAGAGACCCCTACAAGATCTGAGCATTTTGAGCTGACGAGCGCTATTGGCCTCAAGAACATACCCTGGTTCCACCTAAGCGATGACGTCACTCATAGGATGCCAGCTTGTGTTCTCTGCTAGAACACCACATTTTCTGCGCTTTTGCTGTGGACACCGTGCATGCTTTTCGTTGTTTTGAAGCTCATTGCTTAAAGAAGTGGTAAGACATGGTAAAAAGGGTAAGCAAACCACCAATGGCACTCTCGTTTCTCATTTGCATCATAAAATCATGACTAAGAACAGTGCAGCCACGGGGGACGATACAAGTGGTGTCGCGAAAGCAAAGCTGCCGTATTCCACAACTACTATCCTCTCTGTGACGTCAAAACGATCATTAGGAAGGGACCTTCCCTCGGGACGGCTTCATGCTCTCCCATAGTAGAGTACCCAGTACTCTAAATCGTTAACCACTTGTTCTAAACTCCACACTCGCCTTTCAAGTGGAGACCCTCGCGGCCAATAGATACACTCGGCATTGCACATTATGTGAATGGACGGAAACAACTTTATTTATACGTCCTATACAGGGTGTAGCGACCTGCCTGGCTAATCCCACGTTGGGACTGGGAGGTCAAGCCTCATAGCCCTGTCATGGGCGTACTGGACAGCCAGGACTTGGGGGATATGGTCGTGAGACTATCATTCTTGTAAACCGTTCCCGGGAAATGCCACGGCCAAGCGACCCACATTCCCAGAGCATATCGTTACGCACAAGGAGGACCAGGACGTATACGGCTGAAGAAGGCCGTTTATTTTGGTCGCGAAGAGAAGCGCCGGAGCCGCCAACAGGTTGATGATCGCAGTGTCGTCGTCTTCCTTCTTCCTCCAGCTTCGGTCAGCCAGCCTATTTACCCATCTTCGTTTTCTTCCCAGGCATGCGCAACATCCCTCCCCTCGCAGACGAAGCCCGCCGGGCGAGGTAACTGATTCACCTTGGTGTGCACAACTTCAGTCGGGCGACATGGACTGCTTGGGTTTTAGCGGCTCTTCTACCACTTCTCGTGAGGTGAGCTATTGTGTATGTGACTTCCGTGATTTTTTCGAGAACAACAAACGGTCCGTCGTATGTGGCCAAGAACTTTTGGCATAACCCGCGTCTTCGTACCGAAGTCCACAGCCACACTAAGTCACTTGGATGGTAAGTTACAGGCCGGTGGCGGACGTCATAGCGTATCTTCGATTTTGTGATGCCAAAGTGCGCAGACAAGCAATACGACGCGCCTCTTCTGCAAGGCAGAGGATTTCGGTGACAGAGAGGTTCTCGTGCGCCGAGAATGGCAGAACTGTGTCGAGTGTGTGCCGTGGCGGTCGTGCGTAGATCAAAAAGGGGCTATAGCCTGTTGTCTTGTGCTTAGCGGTGTTTAACGCGTACGTTATAAATGGTAGCACGTCATCCCAGTTCTTGTGGTCGGATGCCACATACATAGAGAGCATGTTTACAATTGTTCGGTTGGTGTGCTCCGTGAGCCCATTTGTTTGCAGATGGTATGGCGACGAGTGACGAAGGCGGGACTCACTCAATCGAAGCAGCTCTTCTACTATATCTGCCGTAAATTGTCGCCCACGATCACTGATGATCACGTGAGGTGGGCCATGTCGGAGGATAACGTGCTGCAGCAGGAACACAGAGACGTCGCAGGCAGTTGCGGTTGGTATGGCCGCCGTCTCACAGTAGCGCGTGAGGTAATCGACACATACAATTATCCAGCGATTGCCCTTAACCGACTTTGGAAAAGGGCCCACGAGGTCAATGCCCACCTGTTGGAAAGGTGTGCTTGGAGGTGGCAAGGGCTGTAGAAGACCAGCCGGAGCAGTAGATGGGCGTTTGTGGCGTTGACACTGTGTGCAGCTGGCCACATACGCCTCGACTGACTGTTCATGCTTCTCGTCCGTTGGTCGCCGAGTAGCGAGAGCATGCGACGGACGCGAATCACATCGGCTCCGGCTCAGGTTCAATTTCAAGAATTTCTTCCTGGCGACCTGTTGCAACGATAGGAACTTGTTCCTAGCATCACCACTGTCAAGCCTATACCAGACTTCAACCTGTGAGTGCGCTTTTAAACGTTTTAACGCTTTCGAAAGTTCTTGAAGAGGTCCACCTCGCTAACCCTAACAAGCCGGAGACGCGGCTTGGACAGAACGCCGCCCCGCTCTACAGCGGATGGCGAGCGTCTCTGGGAGCGTCGCAGCCGACGAGAAGCACTCATTGCCCTCTCGCTCCACGGACCACATGATGGATACGCAGACCAGTCAAGACGCCGATACGCAGGTGAGCGATGAGGACAACGCAAATCCATGGATCACTGTTACCAAGAGAGCGAACAAACGCCGACAGCTGCAACCCCATAACGTACCGACTGAACAGCTGCCCAGCACGCCGTCTGAGCCCGCTCTACGCCAGAGCCGGCCTAGGACGCGTCTACCAAGACTCCCACCGCTACCTGCCGAGGACTACAAGCTAGCGATCCGTCCCCATGGTGGATTAAATCTCAGCAAGGTTAGCCCCAAGACATTACTTCTCGCCGTAGTTCATGCAGCAAATATACGCAGTGAGAAGCCTGATATCAAGCTTCGAGTTGACGAAAATCAAAATGTGCTAACAATAAGCACCTCATCTGAACACATCGCCATGGCACTTGGACAAATCACCAAAATTACAGTGCACGCAACAACCTACGACATCACCTCTTATGGTATTGCGCCTGATAATTCGTGCAAAGGGGTGGTCAACGGAATAGGCCATGAAATCACACCAGACGAATTCCTGACAGAAGTTGAAGTACCGGGCTACGAGGTCCTTACGTGCAGACGCCTCGGCAACTCCGGAGCAATGGTGCTCACATTTTGTGGCAAGCGAGTCCCTTTCTTCGTGAACGCGTACGGACAGGCTCTCCGCTGCTACCTCTACAAACGGACTATTCCCCACTGTAGAAAGTGCAACAAAACTGGACACCGCGAGGATGTGTGCCCACAGCCTCCTGACACACCGAAATGTCGAGTGTGCGGGGATTCACTATCACCCAACAACCACGAGTGCCGCCCTTCTTGCATGCTTTGTGGTGGCGACCACCCGACGGCTGCCAAACCATGCCCAAAGCGGTTTTTGCCACCTGTCGACCGACGCAAACCACCCCGGTCAGCTACTCCCTACCAAGAGGCCCAGTCACCATCTCCCAGCCCCGGACGGCAGAGCAGTGCGTCCGGGAGTGCAGCCAGGCGAAGGAGCCATTCCAGGGATAAGTCGGGGCCCAAGCGAGGAAACTCGTCATCGCGGAGTGGTTTCGCTGGCCAGCCGGGATCTCAAGGCTGGCACACGGACGGGACAACGCATCATCATGGCCAGCAAAGCGGTTCCCACAAGAAAGCACAAACGGTAAGCTGGGCAGGGCAGTTCCCTCCTCTCCCTCCCTCTCCACACCAGTCCCACTCCCTCACACAAACATCAACGCAGGAAAGAACACCACAACCAACGCCACCTAGACTACCACAACCCATGTCAGTAGACACTCAGCTTCACCCTGACATGTCGTCAACTACGGCACGATCCGACTATTGCACACGAGAGGCGTTGAACGAAATGGCTACTTCTTTAAGGAACGAATTCGCAGCTATGATGCAGGTAGAAATGCAGAAAATGAAGGATAGCATTATGGCTGAACTAACAGCTCCACTCCAACAATTGATCCAGCAGGCCCTGCAACCTGCTATCCAGCAGATTGTAACGGATGTTAAACAGCAGATATCGGCTGCACTTGGCCAACTTGATATTTCGCCATCTGCACCAAAACGCACCACGTCTCCGACACGTGAAACACAGCGACCGCATCCTTACATACGCCCCTCCCGTTTCCTATCACCGTCCCGAAAAACCGTCCCAACAGCCGCAGCTGCTGCAGTCCCGCTTCCCACCACCCTCCACGCAAGATTTAGCACAGTCCGAAATGCCTCCGTGTACTACCGAGGCCCCGCTATTGCATGATCATGGCGAGAAACCGTAGGTCAACGCGTGACACCCCTCAACTCCTACGTGTGTGGCAGTGGAATTGCAGGGGGTATCGTAGGAAACGCGGAGCTCTAATGCAATTCATTGCGACGCAGCAGATTACTCCCGATGTCATAGCGTTACAAGAAGTACAATGTACCCCTACGCTTCCGGGTTACACCACATACACGGACGTAACGAACAATACACCACATCGCACAGCTACATTAGTTTCTAAGCATGTCACTGTCATAGAACACACCCTTCAAAGCACCTCCATCTCACACGTACTTCTCGAATTAGTCCCGTGCTCTCGTTCCAGTAGCAGCCTGTACGTGCCTTAACGTTTACAGTGCACCTAACGCCAGGAACGATGACTTCGGTAATCTATTCGCACAAATCTGCAAGTTGGGTAAACAAATAGTTATAGTAGGAGATTTCAATGCCCCCCATCCGGCTTGGGGCTACGCAACAGAAACGCCTAAAGGCCGACGACTCGCACAGGTTCTCGCGATTCATCGCATGACCCTGCTGACAGAACCTGATCAACCCACTCGCCTAGGTAATAGTGTGAGCAGGGACACATGCCCCGACCTCACGATAGTCAAGGGGGTTAGTCACCATTCCTGGTGCAACCTCATGGTGAATCTAGGCAGTGATCACCATATACTAACTACAGAGCTCCAAGTAGCAGCCACGCGTGCCCCAGAGCGCATCATAAAACTATCGAATTGGGATGCATTTAGGCGTAATCGTACAACTACCCATCAGGACTCTCCTTCCCTAGAGGCTTGGATATTAAAACTTCACTCCGATTTTCAAAGAGCTAGCCAAACACATCGCTGCGACGACAGAAACGCCGGATGTGGACCGGCATCTGCTACATCTCTGGGATGCCCACAGAGGCTTGACACGGCGGTGGCGGCGACAGAAACACAACCGAAAACTTCGTCTCCGAATCGCCAAACTAGCTACTGAGGCACAGGACTATGCGAACATCCTCACTAGCAATAATTGGCATAACTTCTGTGATCGACTCAACGGCTCACTAAGTACACCTCGAACGTGGCGTATACTCGTGCTCTTTTAAATCCCACGCAGACAAAATCACACACTGCTAACGCAATCCGCACCATTCTCCACAAATCAGGGCTCGACGATAACACTCTGCTGCACACCTTAAAGCAACACTATGTATCCACGGGCCCCCGTCCCGCCTACCGTGATTATCCACACGTACACGATACGCCTCTAGATGAGGACATTACAGAAGCAGAGGTTAGGGCAGCTTTGCAAAGCATTAAGCGCAACACAGCACCCGGTACAGACGGGATTACGTACACACTTCTGCGTAATTTAGATGACCAGTCCATCGAATATTTAACCGCTTTTTACAACGAACATTGGAAAAACGGCACGCTACCACAGGAGTGGCGACACGCAGAAATCATACTTATTCCAAAGCCTGGCAAGCCGCTATCCCTCCAGAATCTTCGCCCTATATCCTTAACTTCATGTGTAGCTAAACTCTTTGAACGCGTTGTTCTCTCTCGACCTACAACCATTTCTCGAAGACAATCACTTTTTTCCTGATACACTATTCGGCTACCGTCCTGGTATCTCTACACAGGACGTATTATTACAGCTTAAGGAGGACGTGTTGGATAGCCCCACTTCAAACCAGGTCCGAGCTATTCTGGCCCTGGATCTGAAGGGTGCTTTTGACAACGTCTCCCACGACCTTATTCTTGACAATCTCGCTTCATCTCGGTGTGGCTCACGTATCTACAATTACGTCAGGTCCTTTCTTTCTGACCGCACGGCCACTATTAGGATTGGAGACCTCCGTTCGGACGTCATTCGTCTCGCAGGCAGAGGAACACCACAGGGCTCGGTTCTCTCGCCCACTTTGTTCAACGTGGCTATGGCTAAACTCCCTTCCCTATTACAACAGGTTCCCAACATCCAGCATGCCATCTATGCAGATGACATTACAATTTGGGCGACCAAAGGATCAGACGGAACCATTCAGGACGCCCTACAGGAAGCTGTGTCTGTGGTACAAGACTATGCTGCTGCCGGCAGCCTTACGTGCTCAGTGGATAAGTCGGAGTTGTTATTAGTATACAAGCGGCGCCGCAAAACCGCTGATTCTCCTGACATTTCGCTATTTCTTGATGGCCATCCTATCCCTCTGGTACCAAGAATTCGCATTTCAGGCCTCTACCTTCAGTCCGACGGCAAGGCCTCGTACACTACACACCTTCTGGCTCAGCAGATAACTCAAATTACACACATGATCCAACGCATCACCAATCGCAGGAGAGGCCTCTGTGAGAAAGATGTCCTCCGCTTAGTACAAGCACTCATAGTTAGTCGGCTCACCTATCATCTTCCCTTTCACAATCTCACTCTAGCTCAAATAAAAAGATGGACATCCTTCTACGGACAGCTGTGAAGGCGGCTATCGGCTTGCCTCCACACGCATCTACACAACGCCTCCTTCAATTAGGAGTCCACAACACCATAACCGAACTCATCGAGGCCCAGCACAATAGCCAGCTCCAACGGCTCAGGCAGACCCGTCAGGGCTGCGCCGTCCTGTCTCGTCTTGGCTACCCGATTCCTCAAAAACCCGCACAAGTACCGCGATATAAACTTGCTTCTACTGTCCGCGCACTCATCAAAGTGCCTCCGATTCCACGCAATATGAATCCCTCCCGCCACGCCGGTCGTCGACGTGCCCGAGTTCAGGCTATGACACGCGTCTTTGGTGATGGTACATCAGACTTACAAGTACTTTACACTGATGCAGCACGCTACCCAGAGAAGTCAGCCATGTGTTTAGCCGTGACAGATGACACAGACGCCCTTGTGGCGTCTGCCACACTTCGCACTACAGACAGTGGTCTGGCAGAGGAGGGAGCTCTCGCTCTGGCAATTGTTTACGCTACGACACTGTCACATGACTCCCCTGTCACTATTGTAACAGATTCACAAGCTGCTTGCCGTGCTTTCGCTCAAGGACTTGTGGCTGCACATACACACAATATCCTCTCTTCTGTCTCACCGTCCGCATTACGTCCTGTGCGTATCGTCTGGACTCCTGGACACGCCTCTCTCCATGGTAATGAACGCGCTCATGCGGTTGCCCGAGAGCTGACCGGCCGGACTCCATTGGAAGAGCTGTCCAATCCAGACGACGCATTGACAGAACCACTAAACTACAACGCTACGCTGCAGTACTATCGACAGAGCCGTTATACGTATCCTCCCCCTCATCCTTCACTTAACAGAGCAGATGCTGTCGCTTGGCGGCAACTACAGACCAATTCATTTCCTTGCCTTTATATGCTAAATCGCTTTCATCTGACTCTCTACCCCTCCTACTGCCCCTTCTGTGGATCCGTACCGACGGTGTACCACTCCACGTGGGAATGCTCTGCCCCACAGGGCGTGCCTCCCATTCCCAATCCCACCCCTTCCTCTTGGGAGTCTGCACTGCTCAGCTTACGCCGGCAGGAACAGCAGCAGCTGGTCCAGCGGGCTCGCAGGGTCGCACAAGGCAATGGAGCCCTGGACTGAGGGCCCCACCCAAAGAAGGCTCAGTTTCTATTTGTTATTAATAAATGTTTATTCTCTCTCATTCTCTCGACTGACTGTCGCATTCCTGGCCAATAAAAGCGTTCCTTAGCACGGTAAAGCGTCCGTGCAGAACCTAAATGTCCGGACGTAGGATCGTCGTGCATAGCACCTAAAATCGCTGTTCGAAGGCTTTCTAGCACTACCAGGAGGATACGTGCGCCAGTGCTGGAAAAGTTCTTCTAATATAGGAGTCCGTTGCGTACACAGAAATGGCATGCCGTAGGAGCTGTGCAAAGCAATGATAGCCTAGTGTCCTTTCGCTGTTCATCTTTGAAAGTACTGAGGTCGGAAAACTTTTGTGACACAGAAGCTACGAGGTGGTCGAGGTCATCGCCATCACACTCTGTAGTGCTCAGTGGCATGCGCGAAAGGCAAACTGCGTCGGCGTGTGGTCGACCACTTTTGTGCGAGACAATGAAGTTATACCCTTGGAGCCGAAGTGCCCAGCGCGCTAGACGGCCACAAGGATCCCGAAGGTGGACGAGCCAACACAATGAGTGGTGGTCGGTGACGACTGTAAAAGGGCGTCCATATAAGTAAGACCGAAACCACTGAATCGCAAATATTACCGCGAGGCATTCTTGTTCTGTGACAGTGTAATTCTGCTCGGGCCTACTCAAGGAGCAACTTGCGTATGCAATCACGTGCTCGCGGTCACCATAGCGTTGAACTAGGACGGCACCAATTCCTATGCCGCTGGCATCTGTGTGCAGTTTGGTTGGAGCTGATGGGTTGAAGTGTTGAAGAACAGGCCGTGACGTCAGGAGGAACTTCAGTTGACGAAAACAGGAGTCGCACTCCGTAGTCCACTCGAAGGGAGTATTCTTCCGTAGCAAACATGTCAGCGGATACGCGACATCGGCAAATTTAGGTATAAAGCAGCGAAAATAGGAGCAAAGCCCCAAAAAACTGCGGAGCTCCTTCACAGAGCGCGGCACATTGAACATTTCAACGGCTGCTGTCTTCTGGGGATCTGGACGGATGCCCTCCAGATCGACTAGGTGTCCGAGAACAAGGGTTTGTCGGTCTCCGAAGTGGCATTTATTTGAGTTAAGAACAAGGCCAGCGTCTCTTATGCAAGTCAGTACAGTATCCAGACGTGAATTGTGTTCGCTGAAGGTGCGGCCAAAGATGACGACGTCGTCGAGATAGCACATGCAAATGCTCTACTTCAAGCCACAAAGAACAGTGTCCATAAATTGTTCGAACGTCGCCGGCGCGTTGCACAGTCCAAATGGCATCACGTTGAATTCAAGAAGGCCGTCAGGGTTTACAAAGGCTGTCTTTTCTTTATCTTCAGGATGCATGGGAATTTGCCAGTAGCCCGATCTTAAGTCTACAGAGGAAAAGTAGGAGGCCGAATGCAGACAGTCTATGGCATCATCAATACGTGGAAGTGGGTACACGTCTTTTTTGTTAAAGCATTCAATCGGTGATAATCGACGCAAAATCTCCAGGATCCGTCTTTCTTTTTAATGAGAATTACTGGAGCTGCCCATGCACTTACCGACTCTTGAATGATACCGTTTTGAGTCATTTCGTTCCCCTGCTCATTAATAATCCGCCGCTCGGATGGTGAAACACGGTATGGCTTTTGTCTATTCGGATCGGCCAAACCCGTGTGGATAGTGTGACATGTCCGAGAAGCAGGGATTAGGGACGCTTTGTCTTTCTGCGCAAAGTCGAATGCAGGGACGTGCTTCGAAAGTACATGGACTAATGTTCGGCGTTCACTTGTGCTCAGCGACTTATTCATCATTGACAGAAGAGCCGTTTCAAAACTGTGACTACGATGCTATTCCGGCGCATCTCTAAGCTGGGTCTCCAGTAAGGCCTCGTGTTGTCCACTGACGACGGCTAACTTTAGACCATCTGGCAACATCACGGGTTCTGTAGAGCGATTGACAGTCCATAAACCAGCGCGTCCACGTCTGATCGACACCACACAATGTGGGATCAACACATTCTTTTTCATGCAATTGGTGTACACTGGTTCTACGTTAGCATCAAAGTTGGCGGAATAGCTGTCGCTGCAACCAACAGGTACACGAACGGTTGATAACGGTGATATGATAGTGTCGCCACATACACACAATGCCGTCTCACCATCCACAGGATTTTCCAAGAGTGCTGGCGGAACGTCTTCACTCAAGACTATTGTCCCTGTGCGGCAGTCGGCAGTCACACCGCACTCCCTCAAAAAGTCCATACCCAAAATAACATCATGTGTCGCCTGCGGAATAATCACGAACTCCGTTGGGATAACGCGGCCTCCAAGAAACACGTCAGCTTGACACACACCAACAGGATGCAGTGCCTCACCACTCACTCCGCAAAACTTCGAAGCTTGATTCCACTTAAATAAAACCTTCCGCCCTAACGTATCTTTAAAACACGCACTCATGACCGAAATGGTTGTCCCCGTATCCACCAAAGCCATCACAGGCACATCGTCAACAAAAACACGTACTTTGTTCTTGAGCATCAACACAGGAGGTATTTCAGATATTAGCACGTCTCCGGCGACCTCACCTCCATCGGCCGCGCTTGCTAGTTTTCCTGTGGCAAAGGAGACGTGTTGCGACGCCGTGGTGAAGGAGAACGGGGAACACGAGGCGGTGGAGGCGTCAAGCTCCTGTCAGATGTAGGGGAGTGGTTCCGGAAGCTGCGTGTCCAGTAGTCTTCACGAGGCAGCAGGTGTGTTGCCCTAGGGTCGTCGTGCGGTCGATCAGACGATCGTGTGGAGTGTTGAGGTGGGCCATGGTACATTTCTCGAGGGTCGTCGCGAAGTCGTTCGGAAGGCCGTGCAAAGTGTGGTGGGTGGCCATACCGTGGGGCTAGACATCGACGGTTGCAAAATCGCGAAATATGTCCTGGAACACCACAGCAGTAGCAAACCATGAGAGGTCGAAATTCTATTTGTTCGTCAATGAATCGAACATCGTCTTCTCTGGCGTAGTGGTTTGGTTCGTCCCACATATCAGAAGGGTAGACCGGGCGTCGCGAAGAAGGTGGACGCTGAGGGCGCCGGTCATGGCGAGAAGCTGGCAAGCGTGGTGCTCTCCTTGGTTGTGGGGGTGCGCTGTACTCAACAGCTGCTGCACTGACCATCGATTGCCAAGGGTTCGTAGAAGGCGGAGGCGCAGGTACAGCCTCACGTGACACATATATCGAATGTTGGTCGTTTATAGAATGGTGATCAACTGCTGAGTGTGTCTGTTCTCTATACCGAAAAAGTTCTTCGCGAACGATCTGACGAATCGTCGAGGACAGGTCTGGGCAGGAGCTCGTGTAGATGCTGGCAACCGTTGTAACATTTGTGAGCCGGCCGAACTTTGGAGCAATCCTGCGCATTTTCAGCTGTTCAAAAGTTCGGCAATGCCGAATCACGTCAGACACCGAGCTCAGATACTCTTTTCCCGATGAGAAAATTATAGACAACTTCGGCTATGCCTTTCAGCAAATGCCCTACTTTGTCTTTTTCTGACATCTGATCATTGACCACCTTGCAGAGCTTCAGCACATCCTCCATACACGTGGTACATGTCTCACCTGGTAGCTGCGCGCGTTGAGACAATGTTTGCTCATCCCGCTTTCTTTTGATGCTCGAGTCGCCGAAACACGCTTTCAGCTCCGCAACAAAAACGTCCCACGTCGTCAGTGTGTCCTCGTGGTTGTCGTACCACACAAGCGCAGTATCCGTAAGGCAGAAGACCACATTGCTGAGCTGAGCGGCGGCATCCCAGCCGTTGGACTTGCAGACTCGCTTGTACTGGACGAGCCACGCGTCGACATCTTCTCCTGATTTTCCTCCGAAGGTTGGCGGGGCTCGGTAGTAGGGCACGGAACCCAATGGAGTTGGCCTTGAAGCGTTAGATGGCTGATCTTCGGCCATTACGATCGGCGCAGGCGGGAGTCCGGCAAGGCGGCGGCTGCGGCGAAGTCCTGGAAGTGAAGCTCCCGTCGTTGGATTTGTCATACCCAGCACCTCCACCAATCTGTTACGCACAAGGAGGACCAGGACGTATACGGCTGAAGGGGGCCGTTTATTTTGGTCGTGAAGAGAAGCGCCGGAGCCGCCAACAAGTTGATGATCGCAGTGTCGTCGTCTTCCTTCTTCATCCAGCTTCGGGCAGCCAGCCTGTTTACCCATCTTCGTTTTCTTCCCAGGCATGCGCAACAATATGATCAAGCGTGCATACTTCTTTCTTACATGCCTTGCAAACAACATTCATATCTTTTATATCGTACCATTCTTTTACCTGTGCCGGTGAGTAATAAGACTGTGTCTGTAATGGTCTAAGTGTGACCGCTTGTGCTCTGTTTAGTCTACTGTGAGGGGGTGCAAACTCTCTCCTCCCCAGGTAGTAATGTTTAATAACTCCATTATATGTCATGGGTGTATCCCGTTGTAGATTTTCGAATCCAGCAGAATCAAAGCCACGTGTAAAAGCGTCCCGGTCTGTAAGTTCGCGGGCAACGCTGTTGGCCGATTCATTTGGATTCATGAGAATGTCATCGAGTGATGCAAGGTGCGCTTCGAACCAATATATGTAATGTGTATCAATGGCCTGTTTACTATTAATAATTCGAACTGCTCGTGGTGTGATCCTGCCCCTGCTGAAGGCTCTGATGGCTGGTTTTGAGTCACTGTATATCTCGGTGTATCGATCATCCGTCAGGGCTAACGCGATAGCAACCTGTTCAGCGACTTCCGGTTTGGAAGTGTAAACTGTGGCGCAGTTGGTGCCCATTACGTCTGCCGAAACTTGCTACCCTACGCGCCACGAGGATAGGGAAACTTCAAGCTGAACATTGCTTGCCCTTCGTCACGCGGGCACGCGTTCTAAGATGAAGGGGATGACGTGCGACGATAAACGGCACCACGTAGTTAGCCAACATATAAAGCGGCGTTTTGACGTAGCTTTTCTACATAGACATTCGTGCTCTGACCAGGATCATAAAGAGATGTTGGCCCACCAGAACTGTGCAGCCCCCGAAATTTTTCCCCTTGGCATACAGAGTGAAAAAATGAAAATTTTAGGCGGTGCCTCTCCTCCCCTGTCGTCAATTTATCATCGAAAAAAAATTCTGCATACGCCCCTAGCTCGTGTCCCAGCAGTGTCACAGCAGCACGTGACGTGGCGAGAGTTATCCGAGGTGATATGCGTAATTTTTATGACCTGTTGTTCGAATCGAACGGTGAGTTTGTACGCGGTTTTAGATGCGAACTAGCTCATGGCGGAGTTCGATCCGGTGGTGTGCGGCCTGAACACCTTTACTGCGCATGCGCAACAGCTGGCCCAAGCACTGCCACAACGCACTGAAGTGCTAGCGCGTTCTGACAGTGCTTCTGGCGTTCTGCCGCGTTCGGGCTTGTGCAACGGGCTTGGGTTGCTCTCCCCCTCACTCTCTCCCAGCAGTCACGTGATGGCGTCGGGGAACGAGATTCTGCAGGCGCTCCCACGTGGCGTGACAATGAAGCCGCATGGCATGCTTCATGTCAAAGCGCGATGCTCTTTGTTGACAATGTGGGGTTTTACGCAGCAAAACCACGATATTGTCACGTCACCTCAGAGGTCCAGGCGAGTTTTGTTGGTTGTAGAGCAGCAGGGATCTCGGAAAAACGCGTCGTTTCAGTTAGCTTTCAAAAAGGACAGCTCGCGCACTTTTTTTCTGTCGCAACCTGTGCCACTAGTCATGTATTTGACACACCACTACTGGGGGAAATGAGATTATGAGAGACGTCGTAGAGGAGGGTTCTGAAAAATTTTGACCATCTGGTGTTCTTTAACGTGCACTAACATGGCACAGTACGTGCACGGCCCTCTACTATTTAGACTCCATCGAAATGCGACCACCATGGGCGGAGCGAACCCACAATGGCCTTCGGGTTGGCAGCCGAGCTCCGTAGCCACTGTTCCACTGAGGCTGACGCCAGTATCAGGATGATTAGAAAATGACAATTTCGTCAGCCGATATGTCGTATGTTTTTTTGGTTCCGCTATAAGGAGGCACTGTACGTATGATAGGAAGCGGCTTCAGCCTTTAGCCTCATTATGCTGGAGGTTAAACATTTTAAATAAATATTTACGATTTTCGTGAAGTTTACAAAAATATGCCGTAGCTAGCTACTAGTAGTGCGTTAGCTCGGTGTTTCGATCCGTCCACGAAATTGAGAACTGTGGCGTAGCCAGGGTCGTGGAGAGCTGGAAGTTCAATATATCAGTAAATTATGGCTCTCTACAGCCAACTTACCGAAGATAAAGCCAAGAAATACAAGGTAGGCACTAGGCGTGTCTCAAAGGGAGCAAGCGATGGCGCTCGCTCCAGACACAAGCGTGGCTCCCGAGTTCAACGCTCGGGTGTCAAAGTATCTGACCAGAATGCCGACCAAGAAACCTGCAGGACAGAAAGAAACATTTTATTGCACGCAGGCCATAATGTACGCGGGCAACTTTGTAAGGCTAGTTTATTTGCTTTTTTTTCAGAATACCGCAGACAGCTACGTTGCCCAAGCTGCAGCATACAAACGTGAACAAAGCCTCTCAAACATGCTATCAGGATTTCATACATCATGCCAACAAACATGAATATGTATTGCATTGCACTGGAGCGATCCTCTATGCACCAGTCCTACCCCGTACATGCCAGGTCGCCCTCGTGTCATCAAAAGCGCAACAAACGTTAGCTTCCAGCATGGGGCCAAATACAGCGCGTGATGTGTGTTCGCGTAAGGCTCTTACCTTGCGCCAGGTTGTTGTTGTTGTTGTTGTTGTTTTCCTTGTGCAAATGGCTCGTACCCAAAGAAGGGGATTGGCCGATTATAAGGTGAATTTGCCCTAAACTTTCAGCATTGCGTCATTCCTACAATTTTTTTTTGTAACTTAATTTCGATTTGAAATACCGGTATCAAGTTTGCAGGAAAAAAAGAAGAAAAATAGTGAGACAGCCATTTAGCAAGAGAATCGTTTAGTCGCAGTGATGTATTCTTGAACGGCGAATAAAACATCCCTGTGGCTGAAACCCAGTGTAGAGGCCCCAAATGAAAGAAGATCAGGTTGTTATAGTTGCAAGCCCAGTCTTTGAAGAGGTGGTGTTAGTATGCTTTGCCTGAATAAATCGAAACGGCGACAATGTAATAAAAAATGACGGATCGTTTCCTCTTGATTACAGTAAATGCACATAGGGGAATTCAATATGCCTGATCTATGCAAGTAAAAATTGAGGGAGGTAACGCGGCAACGAAATTTCGTGATGACTACTTCCATCATCCTTGAATTAGTCAGTTCACTGCGCCAGGGAAATAACAAATGTTTGTACTCTGGAGAAGCTGTCAGTGCAGGGTCAGATAAATTTTGCCTGATTTTAAGTGTGCGAAATCGCGCCACCGTAATGTATACTGTATGAGGGAAAATAGGAATAATTGGTGTCGAAAGGGATGCCTTCGCTAGAGAATCAGCTATTTCGTTTAACAACAAACCTTTGTGCCCTGGTGTCCAGATTAAATGAATACTTTGAAGATGACAGGGGATCAACGATTTAAAAAGTTTCACTATAGGTGAGTGACCAGATGCGGACAGAGAAGAGCACACTGATAATGAATCAGTTATGACTGCTACGACTGGAATGGAAATATTTACCGTTTCGCAAAGCTAACATTATTGCCATGAATTCAGCCAGAAAGACAGGAAGAAAGTCCGGTAAGCGAAGTGAAAATGACCAATCAAGTACGGGGCAATATATTCCAACGCCTGATTTTTCATGTGATTGAGATGCGTCCGTTGCTATAATGACATTTGTTGGCAGAGTACTTAAATGGTCCTGCAATAAACCATTTAAAATGCCTGTAGGTAATAGCTTAGCGTGAGTTGGGAAGATATCATGGTAAACAATTTCTGGTGAATTTTGTTGCTCAGTTAAAGGAATCAGATCACGAACGTGTACATTTAGGGGCTCAAGTAACGATTGAACAAATACTATTTGTGGTTTGGTAAATCTGGGCCAATGCACGGAGAAGAATAGGTCAGGATTGGAAATAAAAATAATTTGTTCAGGGTTAAACGGTGCTTCATATAGTCGTAAAAAGGTCTGCACAGTAAGAATATTAAAGCGACATAATAAGGTTGGTATTCGTGCTTCAAGGTATAACACTGCATTTGCAGTATACTTTGGAAGTCCTAAGCAGAGCCGTAAAGCCTCTCTTTCCAACAGAACGAGCGTCCGAAGTTTGTAGGCTGGCGCACCAGAAAAAAGAATGCAGCCAAACTCCAACACAGGTCGAACATACATTTTATATATAATCAAAAGTGCCTTTCTTCTCATACCTGATCTACAATTGCTCAACCTCCGCAATAAGCCCATCGCACGTACTGCTTTTGTCGCGATGTATTCAATGTGAGGGCGCCAATTTAGATGTTCATTATACATAACTCCAAGATATTTCAATGATTGTACTTGTGGGATATCTTGAAGCTTGTAATTAATAGATATGTGAACGGGATCTTTGATTGGAAAAACGAGAATAGCACATTTATCGGTATTCAGGTTCAACATCAATCCATCCAGCCAATGTTCTATTTTATTAAGATATGCTTGCAAGACAGTGTAGAGACAGTGGAAGTCATGTGACATAGCAAAAAAAGCAATGTCATCGGCATAAACATAGGTTTTCACATCTGGATGAACGGGGATGGTACTAAGCAATATGTTGAATAAAACCGGGGAAAGTACTGACCCCTGAGGTACACCTCGGGTTTGCTTGTGCTTACAGAAAGAGAAACCGCCTTGATAACAATAGAATTCTCTTCTACTTAAAAATTCCGTCACCCATGCTACTATATAAGGTGGAAGTCCATGACTCCATAACTGATTAGTCAAGATAGAATACTCTACACTATCATATGCTTTACATATGTCTAACGTTACTAAAGCCGCAAAGTGCTTTTTGTGACGGGCAATATGAATACGACTTTCCAGATCTACATGTGCATGCCATATGGAATATCCAGATCTAAAGCCAATTTGGGAAGAACTCAACAGTTGTTTCTCGTTAATAAACCTAATTATACGACCATGAAGTACCCTTTCAATAAGTTTTCACTACATTAGATGTTAAGGCTATCGGTCGTATGTTGTCTAAATTATAGCCTGCCCCCTGTTTCTTAAGCAATGGTATAATTTTTGCAATCTTCCATTCAGAAGGGATCCATGCTCTTCTAAGGGAATAATTGACGAGACTTAACAGATCATTCGGATATTCTCTGTGTAGTATTTTTAGCATTGTATTTGTTATTCCATCGGGGCCTGGTGCTGCATTTGGCAATCTTTCCATGGCCTGATTTAATTCGGAAGTCGATATTTCTGTGTAGTCATAGTTGGTTGTTGTGTAAGCCGAATTAGGAAGATGCATTGAGAACCTGTTTTCTAATTCTTTAGCCAACTGATTCAATGATTCCTGTAGTTCCTGTGAGGTGTAAACTACTGAGTCAACGTTTCCTGGTATAGGGGACTTCTTCCTACCACGAAGGAAGTTGAATAAAGCACGTTTGTTATTTGATTTAGACAGGTATTCGAAATGTTTTTGGTTATATTGCTCTTTCGCTCGCGATACAGTGCGTTTAAATGTTGCCGCAATGAACTGATAATCCTTCCAATTTTTTGGACTCTGATTACATATAAGTCTTTTCCATGCAGCTTTTCTTCTTCTATAATCTCGTGTGCACTCATCATTCCACCATTTACTAGGTTGGGCACTTTTCGATGACGACGAAGCAATTACAAATTCTGAAGTGTTCTTGGAGATTTTTAAAGCAGAACAGAGATTTCTGCTGAGGTCTTCATTTTGACCACTGGACACTGCCCTAATGTTGGTACGCAAGCAGTCTTTGAATTTTTTGTAATTGATCAATGTTTTTCTCTGCCCTTTCAATAGATTTCACAGCACATGAGATTTCAAAGTATACAGGAAGATGGTCACTGTTTGAAGAGAAATCAATTGTTTTCCAAGACTTTATTGAAACATTTGGGCTGCAAAACGTGAGATCTAATACCGATCGTGTCCGTCCGCGAATAAATGTAGGCTGTCTATCATTTAGGCAGGTAAGATTTTATTAATCATCCAGTCCCACAGAAGAGTACCAGAAGGATCTGTTCGAAATCCCCATGAAACATGATGTGAGTTGAAATCACCAGTCAGAAGGAAATCATTCTTGCAATTAGCTAAGGCAGTATCTAATTGTTGAGTATTATGCAAACCCGTTGAAAAATATGCGTTATAAGTGAAAAAGGGTGGTGCCCTGGCAGACAGAGGTCTATTGCCAACAAAATTTCACAGTCTGTGGACATAAGCTGAAAAGCTATGCTCGCTGTGCGGCAAAATTTATTCGAGACTAGTATAATTAGACCACCTCCTAGTGATGGACGGTCTAACCGAAATGCTCTAAAATTGTTTAAATGATAATTCTTAACGGGGTTAAGCCAGGTTTCTTGTAATAAGATTATATCGGATATAACTGATTAATTAGGCAAAGTAAGTCAGTAGAAGCAGAAATCAAAGACCTACAATTCCACTGTAGTACTTTCAAGGTATCTATGTTGACGAGCGAAACACTTCAGCAACGGCAGCTTCTAAAATACTCTCCTTAAAAAGTGCACTGGCATTTTCGCTGCCCTTTTTGGGTTTTGTGTTTGGGCAAGGAGATTTTAATGGAGATCCAGTGCGCTTCTGACGCCTGAAATCTTGGCATACGTCCATTTCATTCTGATCCTCCACGTGGGTCGATGTAGAAGGAACGGACAAAATTGGGGTTTTCTCCTCTCGGGAATGTCGCTGTGGGGCTAAATTCGGTATCTCATCCACTGCACAAGGTGCCGACTTGGCCATCGGTACTGCTACTGCAGAAGCCAGCTGTGTCATCTGTGAGCAAAACACTTGAGAGATGCACTCACTCACGCTCGTAACTATGTGTTCCAGCGCTTTCGACATCGCCTTTTCTACTGCAGCCTCAATGAGATTAAGAATCTTGGTCTCACTTAGTTGTTCGTTGCCTCGACGCGACTCCGGCATATCCAAAGGCTCTATCCTTCACAACTGTTATTGCTTCTCGCCGCGAGCAACGACGTCTGTCCATGATTTCTAGAAGTTGCGTTTCATTAGACCTTGCGGTGCAGTTCAGATAATCGGCCGCGTGATTTCCTGCACAGAGGCAGCACTTTTCGGTTTCGGCGTTGCACTCCTTCGATGGGTGGGTATCGCCACAGATGCGGCAACGTGAATTTGATTTACAGCCCCCTGAACTGTGACCGTAACGCCAACAGTTTTGACATTGGAGAGGACGAGAAGCGAGACGTTCGACTCTGAAAATGAGCGGCCATATTTTCAACTCGGATGGACAGAAGTGCCGGCAAAGGTAGCAATAACCGACTCAGTGGGGACTTTCTCCACCGTTAACTAATCGGTTGCATCGGTACACAGCTATGACCCCAGCCTCAGACAGCTTTTCCAGAGTCTCAGCGGGCGTTAATGTAGAGTCGACTTCTCGTACAATTCCCTTAGTGCACGCTAAATGAGGCGGGATAAATGCACTTACCGGGACCGAAGCAAATGTCTTGCATTTTAGGATGTCAGAAAAGCACGAAGGATCTGACGATATGCATACCAAACCACCTCTTCCGAACTGACGAACATCACTTATCAGCTGAAAGTGCGGCGTCATGGCCTGCAACCCCACCTGGATTGTCTTCGGGTTGTTGAGCCTAATAAATCCACCACTCGAGGGCACCAGCGCAACAGGGATGCTTCCAACACCACTGCGGAAAAAATATTCCAATGGCAATTCATTATTAGGCAAGGAGGCTGACCAAGGGCTGTGCCCTTGGCCAGGAGATGAATTAGACATTAGCACTAATTCAATTGCTTAAAGAAGTAATATGCTACGTCAGCTAGTTTCAACAGGTCAAATTCACCCAAAACTCAGCCAAACCACCGTCCGAAAGAGTCCGAAGGACCAGTTACTGCAGGAACGGTCAGTGTTCGTTGCTCGATCGAACGAGCGCCAGGTTGATGGTGTTGCAGATCTCGAAGGGCCACGCGGCCTGCTCGCGAGAGATGCGGAAGGCGGACACCAGGCCAACCAGGAGGACGCCAGCGCTGCGGAAGTGGTGGCTACCCATATCTGAATCCAAAAGCACATGGCGGCCATTAACCAGGCGTAGAGGCTGTCCACAAGGTGCGGCGCTGGCATGGTTCCGCTGCTCAGCGGCGAATACGCCATCGCCGCGCGTGACGTTCCTTCTCTTCTCGAGCTAGGAACGTGAATGATGACGACGACGATGAGTAGATTAATGTATAATTGGCTCATGTAGTAACTATGCATCAATTAGGAAACGACTCTTAAATATTCCATTAGCGAAGCTAGGTTTAAATTTAACCACAGAAAATGTTCTAAGTTTTTGTGCCTCTGTTTTGGGAAATCGCCACAGAGATTTATTCCATTCGGTGTGTAATTTTATTCAAGACTCTAAACGTTTTTCAACATAAAGCCCACGTTAAGAGATACTCAAAAAAACGGGCCGAAAAGTAATTTTCAATTCTGGATAAATCCGTGACATACCAAATAATCGGGTTTGGCAAAACCAGCTGTCTGGTAGACTCCCAAAATGAAGTTGTAGCTATTAGTGTCTACTTTGTTCTTGATTCTTTTATCTCACTATCTAAATTTTTGGTTTCTTTCTTTTTTTAACATACTGTCTTCACTATACAACTCCCCCCCCTTTTTGTCGTTGTAAGCAATAATGCAGTTATTGTCCATATGAGACTATATGTTCTCTTGGCCAATCCCCCAGAGTGGGTACGAGCCATGGATTAGAGGATACAAACAAACACACAAACATGCCAAACGTATCCTATTGTGATCGTCAATCAAATAATTATATTTAGTATTTAAAAAGAAATTAGAATTGGTGAGGTTAAATAAACGCAGCTGAGTGGTAATCACAATACATGAAATCTCAAAATTTCTCAAATTGACTTTTTAATTTTTTTCGTTTGCTCTTTTTATGCGGTTTTTCCTTACATTAGTCATATAATAATGCAAATTCTTTACACATAGTTATAATGCTGACAGAAAAAATGCACTACGCTTTCATGGCCAATCCCCTTGAGTGGGGTGTGAGCCATGAGTCTAGGTGTAACAAACAAACAAACGATCAAACAAACAAACAAACAAACAAACAAACAACATGTCTATAGAAAGAATTGGAGGAATGGATGTGTAGAATGAGACAAAAGAAAAAGAATATCCGTGCCACTATTATTGAGTAATTGATCAAACCTAATGACTATTCTTGAAAAATTTGGTCCATCATTTACAGCATAGCCGACTTAACTCCGTCGGGTCCAGAGCAGCTGATGGAAAACTAGCTCACACCTGTAACAATTCAGACCCACAAATTTCTGTGAAGTCGTCAGTCACACCTAATGGATAAATGTGTGGTGATAGTTGGCAAAAAAAAGATGCTCCAACTCCTTGACGATTACTTTCAAGGTATGTTTTGGATGCGAAGTAGCCTGAAGCTACAGTGTACTAGAATTCTAATACATTGTACTATGGCTGAGCTTAATGTGGTGTGAGTATACCGAGCATGTGCAACAGCTGGCTCAACCACTGCCAGAACGCGCTCGCGCGCTAACGAGTTCGGGCCTGTATCAGGGACTGTGTGTGTAAGGGCCTGTGTGTGATAGTGGTGCGTGCTTGTAAGGGCCTGTGTGTGACCTCTTCTCCTTACACTCTATCAGCAGTCACGTGATGGCGTCGGGGAATGACATTGTGAAGACGCACGATGAACGCGCACGTGCTACCGCGTGGAGATGAACCCGAGTGGCATGCTCCAACAAGGGCGCGGGACGGGATGGTCCCAACTGACCCTCCTCCAGATTCCGCACTTGCTTTGTGTTCCATGTCATGCCTCCTGCCGAGTTTTCGACGATGGACGCCAACAAGGAAGCGTGTAACTCGAACACAGACATGTTCTTTGACACGTCGCAAACCTCCTCCACCTCGGCCCGACGCGCTGACCAATCACGCACCGTGCCCACCACTACACGCAATGCGTGTAGCAAGGTCCTTCAACCACACGGCGTTTTCCGTGTCCTGTCAACTGGGCGCGAGGCCCACCACTAGAACCGCGAGCGCTGCAATCGCTCCGACATGCAGGGTTGGATCACGTGATCTTGCCTCGCTCTGGCGAAGAAGAGCTGGCGGTTGGATGCGTTGCCTTTAACCATGACTTCGCGGTGTTTTCATTTTTTAACAGCGTTGTATTACTCTGGTTTAAGGGGTGCGAGCTTCTGCAGACCACACAATGCGGAAAGTCGCAGTAAAAGTTACTGGCGGTGTGCCACATTTCACTGCGCATGCGATGCCACTGTCACGGCCGCTGGCAGTGCTACTGTCCCCTCTCTCTTTCTTTCTTGCGGTTGTTTATTCGAGCCCAAGAGGTTCAAATAAGCAGAGACCATGAGTGTTCACATAAAGCAGATTGCCTCAGTTTGCACACGAGAGCCTCGTTCACAACGAAAAATAAATGTGCAAATGGTCTGATTATGTATATTTTAAAATAGGACGTGCGAGCATACATGTGGGGGAAGTTGCCTTTATATATTAAAAATGTGCGCCATTGTTTGAATCGTCAGAGAGTCAAGATAGCCCGGAAGTCCATTCTTTTCCCTTTACTTTAGTTATGTTCACCCTATTTCGATCCATTTCGTGTGCCGGAATTCCTTCCGCGAGTGCGTAACCAGGGGTAGGCACAAAAGCGCGTGCCCCCTCTCCCCCCCCCAAAAAAAATTCTCGGAATATATGCGCACAAAATATTGTGTACAGCCTCTTCCTGCCCAGGCCCAACTCTAAGTAACTCATCATCATCATCATCATCCCTGTCTACGTCCACTGCAGGACAAAGGCCTCTCCCATGTTCCGCCAGTTAACCAGGTCCTGTGCTTGCTGTTGCCAATTTATACCGCAAACTTCTTAATCTCATCTGCCCACCTAACCTTCTGTCTCCCCCTACCCCGCTTCCTTCTCTGGGATCCAGTTGGTGACCCTTAATGACCAGCGGTTATCCTGTCTACGTGCTACATGCCCGGCCCATGTCCATTTCCTCTTCTTTCTGTGTTATATTTCGCGCAGCTCTTAACAGATAAATCCGTTCTCGAAGCTAACCACTTTTCCCCTGCACGCTGAAACAACATTGAGAGGAAGTTACAGTGGCTACGAGCCCATTCTACAGACGTTGTCTGTAGGCAAAGAATTAAACCTGTGAGGTGAAGTCGCGAATGGCAGGGGCGTTGGCAGAATTTTTTTCGGATACAGCCCCACTTTACTTAGAGATACAGCCCCACTTTACTTAGAGTAAAGAACTCTAAGTAAAGTGGGCTGTATCCGAAAAAAATTCTGCCAACGCCCCTGCCATTCGCGACTTCACCTACAGGTTTAATTCTTTGCCTACAGACAACGTCTGTAGAATGGGCTCGTAGCCACTGTAACTTCCTCTCAATGTTGTTTCAGCGTGCAGGGGAAAACGTGGTTAGCTTCGTGAACGGATTTATCTGTTAAGAGCTGCGCAAATATAACACAGCTTATGATAAAGCTGTAAAAAAAACTGGACATGAGCAATTTCACTGAAACATGAAATTGCCGTTTAGATCGCGGTACGCAAGATCCAGAAGCATGCGCATTCAAGGACACAAAATGATACGGCAGGCTGATCGCATTTTGTCATCATGATTTACCCTTTATAGAAGCTCTGGAACTGAACTAATCATGCATAATTTTCACCCACGTTTGGCTTGATGGCGATCGAGTGTGCATCGCGTGACCGCCATAGAAGTTTTGCGCAATGAATATTAGGATCGTGCCGCAGAGAAAAGTTAGATTTCTGAATGAGGCACGCACGTGTGTGATTCTCGCATTTGCTGATAACAAAAAGGCTGCGGCTGCATGAGGCTGTAATATTGCTGTGTTGCTTCCCGCAAAGCGTGGAATCCGCTTTCACTGTGCATCGTAGGGCTATGTGTGTTAAACAAAAATGTAATTTCCGCATGCTTTCATGTCGACCGCGGCCCGTTTTCAGACGCAAACCTACAATGAATGAAGTAGCATGGTTGCACGCACTTCCAGCAGTCAAGGTAACTTTTTTGTTTTTTACGATTAATACGCATTCGATACTTGATTTGGACGCGGAATGAGCTTCCACCTCTTACAGAGCTAGGCGGCCGCTTAGGCCCCCGTGGTTTTCATTTAGGTGGCCATGGAAGACGACGCCGGCAGTCAGGCATTACGAGAAGCGTAAAACTTTTACAGGGCATTTATTTAGCACTTCGTACAGTCAGAAAGAGAGTGGAAGCAGTATTTCACTGATTTTGTTGAGGGAAGTTTAGGAAGGTAATAATAAAAATTGGTTCCAAATCTGCATGTTACACCGCAAATGTCGTCGAAAGATGACAGTCTTGCGTCTGAAGAGAGTGAACAAAACGTATTTTGATGTTCTGCGTATTGAATGGTATTCTGGAGGCGCTGCGTTAGAGTGCCTCGAGCGTGTAGCGGAGGCGAACGAGCGCATCGAGGCACGTTAGGCACAAGTGCCATCTGGCAGTTATCTTCGAAAACGAAGGCGTGCAGTCCGCGGAGAAAGGTGCGCACCAGTTTCAGAGGTGAACGCACAGCGACGGGAAGGTGCCACTATCGTGACGTCGTAGTGAAGCGTTGGAAACACCTTCTTGAGCATCGCGTTGCATTGTCAGCGCAGCGCGATAAACGCTACACTCCTCAGAGTTACTTAGCCCCGCCGCGGTGGTCTAGTGGCTAAGGTACTCGGCTGCTGACCCGCAGGGCGCGGGTTCGAATCCCGGCTGCGGCGGCTGCATTTCCGATGGAGGCGGAATGTTGTAGGCCCGTGTGCTCAATTGGGTGCACGTTAAAGAACCCCAGGTGGTCTAAATTTCCGGAGCCCTCCACTACGGCGTCTCTCATAATCATATAGTGGTTTTTGGACGTTAAACCCCACAAATCAATCAATCAGAGTTACTTATGTGTGCTTCTTTTAGTATAAAGGCAGACATACAAAACATCGAAGCGTTGTCGTGGCGTCTCAGATATGCGCAATAATTTCTTTTTAATGACAATTGCACCGCTATGAACGCTAAACCTTGAGCAATATTGGTGGGCGCTGTGGATAGGGTTGGCTGTTTGATGCGTTTTGAGGTATCGTTAGGGTGGACGGACGGGCGGACGGACGAACGGACAGACAGACCAAAAGTTATCCGTCGAAGGTCCTCAAGAAAGATGTCGTCTTTAAAGGAGGACACGCCGAAGTGGCTGCGGGTTGCACGCGAAAGAGCGGCGGAGCAATTCAACCACGTACGTCGCAGGGACGCCTCCGCATGGTGGCGCCATGGTATGTCCTCGCGCCCAATTCCCGAGCAGAAACGCCGGCCGCCATAAGATGCAAAGGAAGTTGTTGCACAGTGTCACAGGTCCCGTTTATTAGGGAGGCGATCGCTGGTAATTCCAAAGGCCGAAGTAACGCCGCCCCTAACCGCACCACGA